>JAQFXV010000390.1:0-23846 GCA_034694065.1 Camisia spinifer
CCGACAATAAAATCTAAAAAATATAATACATATGTTAGGGATAACTGATTAGAGGACTTCTTTACTATCCGTCTTCATATAGTTTATTTACCCCTTTTTCAGAGGTATCTCAAAACATATACAGCAGACTTTACTATATGAGAGAAGAAAAAGATTAATTTGCGAATGCATTCGAACTAAAATTCATGAAATTTGAGAACTTTCATTTGATTTATTTATTTTGAAACCATTCCGACAAAAAGAAAAAACTTAGAATCAGAATAAGATTAATCTAATGCTAACTATTAGTTGCGTTAATAAAAACTTTTGTGTACAGAATAGATATGAAGAAAAACATAGAATGAGAAACCAATTGCTTCAATAGTAATGTTAAATATGTTCTGATATGAACTATTATTTACTTTAAAGCTTATGTTTCAATCACATTAAACATCAAACGCCCCATTAATTCAAAATATATATTAAATTATGGAAATACTATTGGAAATAAAGCGAACCAATAAAGAGATGCATAAATTCTTAAAATAAAAGTCAATTTATGCGACAATATTTCATATCTTTCGAGTGAAAAATATTTTGATTGATTCAAACTTAAGTTATTCTAAACATGTTTATCAAAATAAAATAGATGTGTCGACAAAATTTTGGATTAATTTGAATATTTGAAGAGTAGGCAAAATGTAAACCTATTAAAAATATGAGACTCACTTGCATTAAGGCACACAACATGTCAATCGCAGAATGGGTCACATTATCATTATTACGTTTCAGACATTTAACAACTTTGAGTCCTAAACATTCACGAAAGCGTGGATTCGCTGTAAAAGAGGAAAATCCTGCTTTTGAGGCCACGAGACGTCTCAATGCATGGAAGTGTTGTTCTAACTGTTCATCAGAGCAATCGATTTGTTCAGATTCTCTGTCAGCAAAAGCAGCCAAAGCTGAGTAAATCATTTTTTCCTTGTTTTCAGCGAAAAGTCCGTCTTGAGTTACACTATGAATGAGACCACTATAAGCACAGTTTGCATTGAATCTAATGATCGCATCATTAAAGGTCCAATTGTTTGGAGGCATTTGCAAGAACTTCAAGTGTTGACTCTCCACTTCTTCATCTATTCTTACATAATAAGGGCCTAATCGATAGCCTCTCTCACTATAAGTCATTTTCACGTGAACATCAATATTACCCGAAGCTCGAACTCCATCCATAATCGATGCCAACAAAGCGTCTCTATCTGTAGACGAATAGGTTCTGATTTCTCCTCTTAAATACTCGATTGAAAATAGTTGAGGATTCGAGATGTGACGGATTAACGCAAATATATCACTCAGTGGTCGCAAAGTTACGATCAAATAAGAATTCGGATCTCTTTCTACTAAACAAGTGTCAGTCAAAGCAAGTATTCGTTTGATTGGCTCTGAATTATGTCGAGGACTTATCTTATGGACGTTGAACTCAAAAAGCGAAGTCACAGAATCGTCATCACTATATCGACCAAATCGTTGCGATTGAAAATATTCAAAACTAATCGGATCTTTCTTTACACGGAGAACAACACCCACTGAATTCCATGAATGGTCACAAATCTTTTTAAGCAATTCTTCTCTTGTATTATCAGAAGTGCCACAACTGAACAGATGTAAGCGATTAAATCCACCGTAAGATATGACAAAACCTCCCGAATAGTCGGACACAAGACTAAGACTATCGATATCTTTATAGAGATAACTAGTGATTAACGTTTGTTTGTTTGCATCGATTTGATTGAGAGCCGAAACTCCGATCTCAAGAATAACTTGAACTTTACTGTCAGACCAGTGGTGTTTATGACACTTATATTTAATTGAATCAATTGAACCATTTATTGGATAATTTGGATCAACAAATTGTTTACGAAATTGTAAAACAGTTGACAGAATATCACTCCTATATTCAGATGAAAACTTCATTGAGTCTGTCTTTCGGCCTCTTTTAAAACTAATTGTAAACAATTCGTGTCCACCAGTGGTAAGGGTTGGACCCAATCCTGATGGAGACAATTGACTCTTCGGTATAATCGGTGAAACATTAATCACTTCTGAGTAAAGCCATGAATTCGTGCATTCCATCGATGATATGTTATGAGTCGAAATTCCATTCGTACTAATCGTCAAAATTCGTTTATATCTAAATATTTCATACATTAAGTTATCATTAATTTATATCATAAATCAATACACGTTTTAAACAATAGATTAATAACTTATTCGCTCAATAATCATAAGAATTGACAATTATTTTTCATACTTTCCTTTCCACGAATGTTTGGTCACAAAAAAACTCGCGATTTCTTTATTATCTTTTGATGTCATTTCAGTTAAACTATTAAATTATTCAAAATTATATTATTATTATGTAAAGCAATAAAAATCTTTTATTTAATAAACGAAAACATACATTCAATATTGATGTAAACGTAACGAACAGTAAAAACGCCCAAAAAGTGTGATAGAATTGACACAAATCTAAGTCAATATTCACGTGTTATGCAATGCTATACACTATCAACAAATCAATTGATTGGCGCTTACATTGAATAATATTATTTCAATTGAACTTTCAAAATAATAACTGACTTATATTTAATTCAATTAAATCTTTTTGAAAATCTAAAACCATTAGATATTTAATATGAGAATGAATTGAATCGAGTGTCAGAATAATAGATATAATTTGAACTGATTATTAGTGATTCAATAAATTGAAATATATTTAAGACAAATAATTAAAAGTTTAATAATTTATTTATTCCAAGAAATTGATTTTATTTAAACTCCAAATAAGTTAAAATCAGAAATTTATTCAAACTTATACTTAAATTAATGTAAACAATAATACAACAGATACTGAACTTTGTAAAAATGCAACTTTAATGTGGATGTTATGCGAAACGAATGCCCAATGAATTTATGTTTACATAATAATAACTTATATAAATTCGATTTCATGATGACTTCATATGTTATTTACAAGTTTTTTGTTGAATGAAAATAATCGAAGTTTTTTACAGCTTAATTGTTCTCTTAATCATTGGTATCATTGGGTTCTATTTCTTTTGGTGAAATCACTTTATCATTATTATCAGTTTTATAGAAAGTGCCAAATCTTGCCATATATTTTCTCACATAATCTTTAGTTTTGTGTTTAACCGCTTCATTACATGACAAATCATCCAATGATTTGCAGTGTTTTATTTCTTTACCCATTATTGTATGCGTTAACTAATAAATTAAATTATAATTTCATTAACTTTCGAACAATTATTATTCAAAAATAAAAGCAATTTATGACTTACTTTACGCGCCAAATGCTTGAAATCTTCTGTATTGAGAATTCTTCCCATTTTGCAGTCAGGCTTTCGATAAGGATTGAGACAATGGACCACATATTGAGATAATTTAATTCGAAAATGTTCTTGATTTTTACGATTAGAGGAAGAAAATGATTTTTTGCGATTTAGTGAAGAGGATGTGTCTGCGGCCGCAGTTGTAGTCGAGGGCACAACAGATTTGAGTAATTGCCTTCTTTTTCTTGGATCCGCTTCTAATGCGATAATTGATTGCAATAAAGTGGGAGAACTGTGAGCGGAATTTATTACATTTTCTTGTTCTTCAATTAGACCAATACTATCAGGCGGTACAGAATCGATACACGAATCCATCGGTTCATCCATTTCATCGATTTTGGAAGGACTTAATTGTGGCAGTAGTTCTACTCCTGAAATAGAATCTTCATTATCACTAACTTTTTGGTCTATATCTACACAAACAGGAACTTCAATTATAGGCGAAACTTGTTTTTGCTCTTCGGGTGGAAACCATTGAGATTTGCGCGTAATCTTATTGTAATAATAAATATTTCCATTTTTGTCTCTGTTATGCCTCCAATTGTTTGGCAGTTTAGTATTGGCTAATGTTCTAGTAAATGTTGATGAATAAGGAATTATAGTTTTATCAAAAACTGATAAATTTACGGCATTTTCTTTTTTATCAGTTGGGATTGCAATGAAATGTTGCGTTTCGTCAGGAGTTATATAGAAGACACCCGGAGGCGGATATATTGGATCGAATATTGTTTCAGTTTGAGTTAGTTCTTCATTATTATCGCCATAAACTATCATATCTTGGGTCACATTATCGATAGCTAATGTCGATTCGACTTCAGGTGTTTCTTCAGTCAAATCAAAGTTTGCGACAGGTATTAAAGTTGGCATCGATTCTAAAGCGAAAATTAAATTTTCGTCAGAGTCAACATTTTCTTCATTAGATTCCGAGATTTGTTCGCTTTCGACCGGCATATAGTCAACACTGACCTCTGTTTGGGCCGAATAAGGGAGTGAAGGCTGTAAATAGCTTTGATCTGTTTGATAGTAATGACCAAAACTATTATTATAAGTGTTGGCGTATTGTTCTTGAACTCGACTGTCTTGAGAATAGAGTTGCTGTGCTTGAAATTGTGGTCCATAAACAGCATTATAATACGCCAATTCTTGATGGTATCTCTTGAGAGCCTCCTGATAGTCCTTCTGCGCCACTTCCATCTCAAACAATTTTCTGTGTTCTTCTCTACTTATTTTGACCGATGAATTAGAGGCTGACGTATGACTCGATTGCAAAGAACTCATTGAATTCTTTTTAGATGGAATATCTTTTGAATCATTTGCTCCTCTTTTGAGACCTTTTCTTTTAATGCCGAGAATACCAGCGATTGTATAGTCTCTGTCATCGACACCTCTTTTATCTAAAGAGATGGGTAGACCTCTGGCACGCCTTTCCTCAACTTCTTTGGTTCTTCTGTCGGCTTCTTTCTCGTCTTCATGTCTTTTCTGTCTTTCGAGTCGAGGTATTCGAAAAACTTCTTTCAATTCTTTCCAGTTAACTAAAAGTTTTGAAGCCATTGCAGATATACTTGGCTTAGACTTAATCAAAGGCAATGTTTGCAATGCCTCTGCTTTTAAAACGTTAGTAACAGAACGCGGTTTAATCAACATTGAAATAGAAGAACTTCTAAGTTCTAAACGAGGACTAGATTTGTTAGAGTTCTGAATATCATTAGAACTTTCTTTACATTCTGTTATTATCTCTGTATTTGTTTCATTCGACTCTTTTGTATCATCTTTTTGATCATTTATTATTGCCGGAAACTCTTCTTCAACAGCAGTGGTTGAACTCATTTCGACCACAGAGTCATCCGTTGTTTGTTTCATGTCATCCTTTGATTCTTCGTGTGTCTCATTTTCAAACAATTCTACCTTAACTTTAACAGGAATTATTGCTTCGCTTTCATCACAAATGAGAGCATCAGTCAAAATGTCCGGATTCTCTTCTAATTTAACTGTAGTTTCGGGAACAATGACTGTAACATTTTGATCGATTTCATCTGTCAATAGAGTGCTAGTAATGTGAGGAACAGGTATAGTAAGGCTTTCTTCACAGGTTTGTAGTGACCACCGCTCGACAACTCCAAAAACTTTGCTATCAGTTAACATAGTTTTATTAGGAATCGGCAATATTTCAAGCACTTCAAGTATCTGTGCTTTCAATTCGATGTCTTCGACTTCAACCATCCAACTCCAGATCAATTGTAATCCATGATAATCAAGAAGTAGCCTGAGATATGCCATTTCTATTGTTCCCTTTATAATACTGATCAGTTTAAGCCGAGACGCGATGTCTTCTGCTCTAACCATAAGTCGGGCCAACATAAGGACCTGTTGTCTACTTCTAAGTCCTCCGCCTTCTGATAGTTTAGCAATTTCTTCTTCGAGCTGAAAACAAATTGTTTATATTATTTGTCTCGAGCTTTTCATAAGTTTTGATCAATTAAAACGCGTAATAGCAGTAAAGCAGCCCTTTTTCACGATTAATAATAATTAAATATGAATTTGTTGGAAATGAATGAATCATTTTTATTTGCAATCAGTGTTGAAATAAGAGATAGAGAGAGATAGTAAACAGCGTATCCTCTGTTTAATTCTATATTTAACGAAATAATATCCAAATTGATAATAAAATCCATTATTCGTATATATAAGTAATGAAGACAGAGCTGTAAAAAAATATTTCATTTTAAGGACTGAATTCAGAAAAAGGACTGCTTTTGCTTTCATTTAATGACTTTTTTTAGAAATTTGTTTTGACTAAAATATATCTATGACTTACTGCAAGATCTTCGAGATATTCTTCTTCTTTTTCATCGATTTCAATAGTTTTTAATTTTTGTTTTGGTGTAATTTTAGTGCCGTCTGTTTTAATATCTGCTGTTTCAGTGGCGCCAATATATCCCCTACAGTTTGATGACTCACAAAAACATTTTTGAGCCTCTTTTCTAAAATTATAGGACATTATTGAGAAAACGAGTTTTTAAATATTTATAATAAATAATTCATTACCCATAGCGTTGAAATTGATAATCAAATGTGATTTCTTCTCCCGCCTCAACATATCTTTGGGTGAAAAAACCTATGCGTAGATCTCCGTTAACAGTCCACTAAAATTCAAAAAATCTTTCATTACAACTAAAGCTAATACAGAAATTAAATTTTTTTATAGGCTATAATTCAAAGCTTAAGCCAAACTTAATATAAAAATGCATTACTTTTTGTGTTTCACTATTAGGATCGCAGCTATGGTTTACAAATCTTGTAAAATTTCCTTTTTCTGTGGCATCAATTATTTCATCGCTTTTAAGTGCCATAAAGTAGTGGTGCTGTCGTTTCTCTTTAGAATACTTTTCTACTCTATTGTGAAAATCTAAAGGATCTACGACTTCACCGATATATTCCATAATAAAAGTATTTCTAAAAATAGAAAATTATTAGTCACTTAAATAATAGAAAACAATAGACATCTAATATGACATACGCTTGCAATGGTTCCAAAGTCCTTAAACCCCAACCTTTTTTAGCAGTTTTATAGGGCTCTACTTTAGCGGATTGTTTCTAAAGAAAAAATGAATTATAATATAGTCGGCAATAGATATTAAATTGGAATATATTTTAAAAGTATAATACCTTTTGAAATCTTTTATTAGCGCAATGCTCTCCTAATGAACATCTCGAACCACTAAATACAGGCAATTATTTAGAAAATTAAGCGCTTAAAACATAATTCAAATTAAAAGACATACCATTCAATCATAAGCATTCTATTAAGACAGTCATCGCCGCATCCGATCAGACCTCTAATTCTCTCTTCTTTTGTTAAAATACAGTCACAAACCATTCTTCGCGTCTCTTTTTTACTCTTTGATTTTCTCCTTTAATTTCAGTTAAATTTAGTCAAAATTAAATTTAATTAAAAAACTAAAATCAATAAATGATGAAAAAGTTAAATACCTTTCAAATAAGTATATGTTTTCATCAATTGATTCATAAGGAGGCAGAGGTTCTGTTTCTTTAGGAATAATAGGCTGAAGATGTTGTGCGCTTTGTTTTTGATGATCATAATTGAATCCATGGCCTGATTCGAGTTCACTGTTTCGCCTCCATCTGGACTTGACTTTTTCAGGTCTCGGACTCGTCTCATCACTATCTGTTGCGCTTTTATTTGAAGGTGGAGTTAATGTTAAACTATTAGACTTAATGTTGGCATAATGTGATGGCGGCAGAGGAGGGGTAAAACATTCAATGTTTGAAACATTTTTATAGGTTTCTAACATTTTGCACTTTTCAGGTTTTTGATCATTGAATGAATTTTGTTTACTTTCTTCAAATGCTGTCAACAATTTCTTTTTTCGTTTACCTTTTTTAGAATCACTTTCTTTGTTCTTATCTTTTTTGGTCTTATCTTTTTTAGATTTTTTCTTTTTCTGTTTAATATTAATTGAAGAGTCTATTGGTTGAGTAGTTTCTAAAGGATCGCTATTAACTACGATATGATTTTCATCGATTTCATCAGAATCTTTAGGTTTGGTAACGATTGCCTTTTCCTGTTCTCGGCGTTCTTCGAGTGATTTTAATCGACTGCTTCGTCTTCTATTCAGGTCGTCCTCAAGTATTAACATTGGCGGCAATACAGGAGTTCTGTCTTTTTTTGTGGAACCGGCGGGTCTTCCGCGCCGTTTAATTTGTTTTGAAGACTTAGAGTTTGGTGTATTCGAAGCATTAGGAGAAGCGCACGAATGTTCACTTATGTCATGTAAACTGCTTTCACTTTGTGTCCCACTCAGAGTCTCAGTAATGATTCCTCTGTCAAACCTCGAATCGATTGAACTCTCCTCTGAATGAAGACTTAATTCGCTGTTTTCAATGTTCAGATTCTCATCAAAGCCTTTATTTTGTTCGTTATTTAAAATTCGAAATTTGCCGAATTTTTTCTTACTTATTGAGGAAGAATTTGTACTATCGTTGAGTTGAGAGCTTTGTAAAGACATTTCACTATTAGTGGCGGCCGTTATGAAACTCTGCACAACACTCATCGCTGTATTATTATTGAGATTAATAGGCGTTGGCTGTGATACAGATGACTCTTCTGATGAACTTTCACTTAAACTTGAATTTTCGGCATCAAAATCAATTGATTGCTCGAATCGATCGCAATCATTAACAACAATTTCATCTGTTTTTCCATTATTATTATTGAGCACAAGCTCTGAATCACAAATATCTTCATCACCACAAACACTATTATCATTGATTTGATTAATTCTAATATCATTTTCGTCTTCATTAGTATTTTGATAAATAATCTGTTCTTCAGATATAACTAATTCATGTCCTATTTCTTCAGTCATGACTACAGGTTCAGAATCGACAGAAGAAATACAGTCATTATATTCGTCATTAACTGAATTGTTGTCAACTATATTATTATCATTACTACTATTTTTATCGTTAAAATTATTATTAATATTAATAATATTTAAATTTTTAAAATTATTATCATTATTAGTATTTATTTTAACACTATATTTAGAACACTCAAAATGGTGAACAACTTCTTCATCACTGTTATAAACATTTCCATTAGAAATATTTCTTACATTTGTTGTTAAATCTGAAGAATCATTAATAAGACCACCATTTTGTGTGAGAAGAGATACGGATTCGTTGGTCATTATTTTGTGTTTAACTGACGCACAACTCTTCACTTCATTCACTCCTATATTGCATGATTCGATTGCATTCCTATTCAAAAGTATTACTTATATTATTATCAAATATTTCTATTGAGACAAACATTTAATTCAATAAAAACTATTGAGTTTTGATTAAATTTAATACAAAAAACCTATAATTATATTAAACATCGATATATTTGATGTTTTTCATTGATATATAATATATCTTACATTTAAAGTATTGAATACTTCTATCAATACCTGTATATACAGTACGAAAGAGTATATACTTGTACTCAATCAGTATTTACTGAATGTTAAGTACTCTCGACTGCTATCACTTTAAATCACATCCAAAACAATTATTATTTAATTAATTAACAACTCATTAATTAAATGATAAGCAGATAATCACAACAATCACTATAAATGCCATCAATTTATAGAATAATTAATAATAAATAATATATTGAATTGTCGAAAAAGCAAATGCGAAACGATATTAACTGAGAAATAATGAGTAAACGAATTGAACGCCATTTTTCTTGCCGTCAAAAAGTCGTATCAATAATGTTGTGAATACGAGTTGTGACGGAATCTTAACTCAAACTTAATTCAAAATATACTCAATATTTGATAGCATTTCTATTCAATAAAATTAATTGTAATATAAATTGAATTATAAATTAATAAATCAATAATACCTGCAATCAATCACTTCTTCGGTTTCTATTGTTGTCGACATTTTTATTAAATCAAATTATAATCCATTGTTATTAATATTTATTAAAATAATAATTTTCTTATATTAGAGTTAAGTTTTGTTGATATAATAGATGTCTTCTGTCAGCGAATCAGTGTTTGACTCCATTGAGAATTCACTGCTTTTTTAGCTTTACTTTAATAATAATGCTATGGATTTACTATCATTTTATATCCTTTTAAAGCAAATCCTATTCATATACACAACCAGTGAATAAAGACAAAGAAAGGCATCAATTCATTAATAGATGGCATCATATATTCTCTTAATATATAAACTTATCGATCAACCAATCGATAAAAATAATAATTCATAAACTTATAAAAACTCTTTAATTCTAAGCTTTATTGATTGTTATAAATATTGTAAATGATATTTTAAGTTAAATATATTGATTTTGTTTAAATGTTTTTGTTCTTTAAATTTAATATTTTGTTGATAACGTGTTTTGACTCAAATCTATGCAAAGTATTTGCCCTGATTTTGTGCTCAATTTAAACCCTGACTTGTTCTACGTCTACATGTTTTTCCAAAACATCTATTTTAAGAAATGTTCAATCAATTTGATTGGTTGAGAATTAAACTAAAGTCAAACTAATGGAAAATTTGACAAAAATATTTGATGTTATTTAGAATCAAAACTATTTTGTTATTTGAAATTAATTTTTGATTTAAAACCCAATCAAATTAATTATTCATTTATTAAAACTAATGAAAGTATTATACTTTACGCTTAAAGCGTAAGTTAAGTCGAGAAATAGCACTTTTTAAGGGTATTTTCAAAGTCATAAATACTCTGTTTCAATGCTGACCAAAACGACTGCTAAAAGTTATTAATCGTTGAAAATATTTGATTTTTCTTAATTAATTAATTTAATGCAATATAAATGGGAAATTGACGCCAAAATATTTTTCTATAATCAGCCAATGAGTGAAACTTATTGAGTAAAAATAAATAAACATTATAATAATATAAGAAACTGATAAGGCTTTAGTGCTTTTGTAAGAAATAAGGGTTTTGCTATTCGGGGGAAATTAAGATTACAGTATCGATGAACTGATAGAGAATTAGATTTAGTAAAACAGCCTCTATTCGAGTGTACTCTAACTATAGATAATATTATGTAATATACATTCATGTATTGAGAAGCGTCACATATAGCAAGTGTTGCGCACAGTCTCAAGCCGTACACTTTTTCATCTAAACTTAAGGCTCAGTTCGAGCTCAACTTTTTCATCGAACTAAGTTTTTTTGTAAACAAATATTGTTTGTACAAAGTATTAAATAGACTCCTTTCGATTTTTATCTTAATCAATAGTTTGATTATTAAAACTGAGTCTCAATTACTAAACCTGGAAAAGGTCGAAAAAACAATTTTTTATGAAGAAAAAATACTAAACACATGTTTTTACACACATTGAAATCAATTTTTAGCACAAACAGCTATTTGAGTGTATAAAACATTTTTTTGTAATTGAGTTGCAGTACGTTTGTCGAGACAAGTATTAAAGCGTTTTATTCAAGAGTTAGTTTCGAGTTCAAGCCTTTAAGACATTCAAGTTTTAATCAGTAAATAATTGATTCTTAATTAAGAAAAGTTTTTTCTCCATAGATGCAAATTTGAATTTCGCTCATTAAAGCTGAACAATAACTTTGAACTATAAAAAATGCGAACCATTTCACTGATTTCTTCACATTCTAATGCTTTTTTGTTTACTTTAAAGTTATAACACTTGATATAAATAGTTTGTGAAATAGGAATTGAAGAAAATAATGTATATTTTGAGACTTGAATTTTGGACTATTGAGTAAATGGTAGTGTAATAAATATTAATATGGGTTCTATTATTCCCTGCATATCATTCTTATTTGAAACATATAGAGCTCATTTAGTGTTAGATTTGAGGCACTGATGAGTGAGTGAGGGAAAGAGAGAGGAAAAGCTTCTTAATAAAGATCTTCTAAAAATAGTTCATCTAAAAGATTGGATGTTTCGAAGTTTATGAAGATTACATATCACCAGATCTATAGTTTGTATTTTGTTGTAATGAATTATAAATAAGTGAACTATTATTATATTCATAAATAATTGATTGACTCGAATGAGAAAAAATTGCGAATTGAGTACTTCATAGTCTTATTGAAATTTGAGAACAAATTATACAAATGAATGTCAATATATTATGTTAAATAATTTGAAAACGAAATATTGTAAATATTGTAGAATTTAAGAACAGTTTTACACAAATATTGATAATGAATACACAATACATAAATTGGTTGCAATAATAGTCTATACAATAGTCTATATATTGTCTGTGAATTGATTCTAGAAATAAGCAAAAAAGTTAACAATTAAGTCACTGCACAAGTTTAGACTCTAATAATTTATAAGAATTGTTTGATTTACAAATCTATATACGTATATATTTATGATAATAATATATACCTGTATATAATTGAATATATTTAATATGTAATGTATTTATAAGTTTATTCATCAATGACATGATGTAATGTATAAATGAATTAGATTTTAGTGTTTAGTAATGATGAGACAGCTATTATACAGTACAATGTATTATAACTTATAATGCATTCTCATTAAACAGTTCTTAAAACACCAATAATTCTAATTATATTCAATTAATTGAAAAGATTCAACAAATATTGAATGAAAAAGAAAACTAAAAATAATAGTTCGCTACAAGACATGAGAACCAACACCTAATCAGTCAAAACAGATGAGCTATTAGTAAAGTTAGGAATAATTTGTTTGGCAGAAGTTAGCGTTGTTTATAATTAATTAATAGAAAGTTTGAATAAATTGTGATTAAAATAACTGAAATAACATTTAAAAACGTAATATTGAGTAAAATATGAATATTAATGAACCTAATAATAGATTAATATAATAATTGTTGGGCTTGAATCAGCTCAGCTCACAATTGAATTATTCGAACTCAAGATTATTATAAACAAGAGGTGAATAGATTTATAGCACCTTTAATGTGAGCGATAATTGATTATTGAAATTGGCTCTAAATTGCTATTAAAGACAATTGACACAGAAGTATGAGATTAGGCCTAAAATAAGAGCCAATAATATCAAGCGCTTACGGTCTCAACAATGGTCTTCTTAATTATTTCTCCGAAATTATCGCTCACAACTTCATCGCTTGACAACAATTGAAGTTGATTTTGTTCAACCAAATTATGTTCGGCTTCTGAACAGTCTGAAGACACGAATGAAGACGACTCTTGTGATTCTCCATTTTCTTTGTTGATTAAGAGTTCATTTATTGGGCTTTCTCTAAGCGAATCACTTGTTAACGAAACGGGAGTCACTCTGTTATCTTTTGAATTATTGGCAGCCGATAGCAGACCATTAAGGCTTTCGACAGCAGAAGATGAAGCTATACTTAGGCTTAAATCTGTGTATTGTTGTTCATCTTCATTACAATTATTCACTGAAATAATACTATTAGTTTGTTGTATATTATTATTCATTAAATTAGAACTAATATTACTATTTGTTAAACAATTTTGAGAACTAGAAGTGCTTGCATTCGATAATACATAATGTCTTTGATATAATTCTGAATAATTATAAAGTTGCGGATGTATTACATATGGAGATGAAAAAGATTGTGCAGTCGATGGATGTACTGATAATTGATTGAATTGTCCGTTTTGGGTAAAAGATATAAATGAATTGTTATGACTATTAACTACATTCGAGACATTGACTCCTGAATTAGCACTTATTGTTGGAAATGGTGGTAATGATGCTGAAGAAGAAGATATACCGTCTGATGAGACGGTAGATGATGATGTACTTAATCCGAGTGTTTGTTGAGGCGGATATTTATTGTAATTGTTGTCAGCGTTCATACAATCGGAATCATATTCATCACTGGTATAGTCGGAGTTCTCTGAATATGAGCTGTCGTCCGGACTAAAGGGTGAACTGCTATACATTTCTAATGAATTAGAATTAGTTGATGGCTCAGAATTCATATTAACTGTTTCATTGCGACCAACTGTTGAATTTGAATGAGTTATTGATGGCATATAACTATTATTAGTTTGAGAATTGGCACAACTCATGCTATTCAACATATGATGATTATTAGCATAACTGCTCGAACTGACGAAATTATCAGAAGAATTCATTTGATGCATATTTAGTTCTTGTTCTCGAGACTAAAATAATTAGAAATATATTTAAATAATGTATTGATTAAATGACTTTAAAAGTTAAGAGAATTGATTGCATACCTGTTTCTTTTCGAGTTCGATTCTCATTAAAGTATGAATGAAGTGTGTTCTGACTCTTAAAGGGTTGAATTCAATTCTTCCGGTAAGGTTTCCGCAGCCATCTCTAGTACAACCACAAGGAAATGATATCCTATCGACTTGACATTTAATGCCTGCGAGACTACAGGCACAGGTCTCGGGATCACAATAAATACGACACTCACAGCCACAGAACTCTCGCGAAGCTCTGATGTCACGACATTCTTCTTTTTCAAGCGCTTCTATTTTTCTGACTCCTGAAGATCTGAGTAAAGCTCTGCGCTGTCGAATGGGTACGGGTTGTAAAAAATAACAACTGTCCGCTTCCAACTCAGAGTCGGAAATATCACTCAAATCATCGAAAGACTCGTCTTCTGATTCTGAAGTTGAGGCGGGATTTATATAACCGTTTTGATGCATTTTTGCAAATCTTCTCTGTCTTATAAGTATCTCTCTGTGAGCTTTCTTTCTTTCCTCCGCATGTGATTCAAGTGTAAAACTTTTAAAATGAATGTGTTGTTTATCCATTCCTAGAGTAGACCCGCCCTGACTCGGAACACATGTAAAGCCTTGAGAGCGGGGAAAGTAGTAAACGGTCACGCCTTCGAATATTACCGATTTCTTATGTCTTGGCTTTCCCGGAGTCTTAAGCAGTCCCTGTAATTCCATTTCACCTTCAGATGAATCAACACTTCTATTACCTATTATTGAAGATGAAGTGGTGGGAGCGTCAGCACTACCATTACTTGAAATACTAACACTACTACTCGAATCATTCGTATCATCCGTTGACTCAACGGTTCCGTTCTTCATATGTTCAATACATTCACTTCCATTTTCAACAATTGGATTATTTTGTGGAATGGAATCAATGTTTTGTTGAGAGACTTCACTCGAACATTCATTTTCGACTTCAATCGTTTCGCAATTACTTGTTTGAGGCAATGCTTCTTCATTTTGAGGCACATTTTCATCGTTGAAATCTTCAATAGAGTTGTCCTGAACTTCATTTTCATTAAGATAAGGCTCGTTTTCATCGACATAAATACCACTACTATTAAGTTCATTGATTTCATCGTTATTGCTATTACTGATTACAACTTCTTCTGCACAAAATTCTTCATTTTCATCCTCTAATTGTGATTGATTTGGTTCATAGACCTCATTGTCAACAAGAGATACCTCTACTTCGACTTCACTTCTGTTGAGGTCATTGTCGTTGTTTTCGAGTTGAGAATAAGCAAAACCGTTAATAGTTTCTGAACTACAGCTCACTTTATTATCATTATAGCAATCATTAGTCTCACAACTATTATCATTATGAGTGAAATCATTATAATCTTTGGTCAGAGAAGTGGCGACAACTACTTCACAACAGGTGTCATCAATGTCTTCATTGTCTGCAATCATTTCAATATTACCACTACTACTGATTCCAGAACTACTGATTTCATTATTGATTGAATCGCATTGAAATTGGTTATAATCCGAAGCATTTATATTATTAAAATCGCATGACTGACAAACTTCATCAGAGTTTGAACACTCGTTATACACATTATCTACAGTTCGCGCCATTTTCACGTTCGGCCCTTCACTTGAATTAATGGCTTCGTTGCTCTCATCGTTCCCATCGATTCCATTCGATTCATAGTTTCCATCAATTAATCCATTCTCTATTACATTATTTTCATTATTATTATTATTACTCGAATCGGGCCTTAAGTTATCACTCGATTCATACAATTCATCCCATTTTCGTTTAGACATCTATTTTAATACAATTTTCAATCAATTCATTTAATTTCAATTTCAATTCATTCAAAAACAAATTATTCATTGACTTAAATTATTTTTAACTAAAAATATATATTTGATAATAATTTAAATGACTTTTTTTGATGAATAAATAAATAATCAATAAAAACCTTAAACACTAAATAAGACGCAAATAATTCAAATAAATTGATTTTCAAATAAAATTTATTTTAAAGTTAGTGAATAATAGTTATAAAAAGTTTAAATAAAAACAAATAAATAACTTATTATTAAAAATGATAGAAAACGAAAAACTCTTAAAATTATAGTGAAATGTATTTGACATGAAATAGACATCAATAATAACCTATATTTTTGTATTTCATTTAAATTCAATAAATGCTTGAATTATTAGTAAATAAATAATAGTAATCGTTGTTTACCTTTATTTTATTGTATACTTTGATTAAACACTTGATAAAAATTAATAATAAAAACTTTGATCATTTAATTATAATAAAGAAATTATTAAAACTATTATTATATAATCTGATGATTTTCTATAACATAAACATTGTCTCCACTCAAACATCAGTCTCCATATTGAGAGCTAAATATAAGGAGAAAATTGTACCCATTCTTGTGGTGCTGTTTCTCTTCATAAATTACGTCTATATAAACAAAAGGGAATATGAGTTTATCGTTAATAAAAATTAATTAATTATTTATTTGAAATATTTAATTATCAGAATAATGAATTCAATTGATATGATTTATTTATTATTGTGTATTTAAATGACAAAATTGTAATCTTTGTTTCCGATTGTATTGAAATAAATTTGTATTATTTAGTGATATATCGATCATAAATGTAATGCTTTTCAAAGCAGCAAAATCTACATTCAATTGAATTGATAGAGTTTAACGTCATTTGAAGTGATGAATATGAAAATCGAGTTCTTGTTGTGTGACTGCAGGCATAATATAAATTACAGTAAAAGTTCATTTCATAATAATATTGCGTGTATTTTATTTGTATATCAATAATAGATGTACTGTTTTATAGGATATAAACTAAATTAGACAAACTCTCAAAGCTAAACAATCATTGAAAATAATGATTAATTGATAAATTAATTGCAATCATTCTTAAAAGTCGTTCGAATCAAACATTTGAAACTAAAAATTATACAATAAAAAGTTGAATAAACATAATTAGTGTTAGATTTAATGCATGATTTGTTTGTAATAGTTTTATAAACAATATTAGATAAGTTGATGCTTAACTTGGGATAGATGTACACTACAGTGTTTTACTATTTGCAACGCTTGACAACCCGTTGTTATGCATGTAAACAAATCTTTACTACATTTTCTTAGAGTAAGATCTGTTTACATGCATAACAACTGGTTGTCAAGCGTTGCAAATAGTAAAACACTGGAGAGTTGCGCTTCGGCTCTATTTTGATCTATTGTGAGCTCAAACTTGACAAATAATTTTAGAAATTAATGCGTTGGTGGCGTAAAACTTAAGTTGACATTATTATTATATAAATAATAGACAATAATATGATAACATGAACAATATAGAGTTCAATTGAATTCTCTGTTCGTTTCATACTTTGAATTAAAAATTTTGATAAAGTTTAGGAAATTGATGATTTGAGGAAAACTAACAACAAATATAATAAACTTATTATGACAAATGTTAGCCTCTTTTAGTATTGATAATAATTGTTTGAAAACACTTAATATCTATAATTTGAATGCAGAACTATATAAAGATCTGAACCAGTTTTGAATTGAAAGCTCACATTTTTAAGCAAATGTTGATCACTATGTCATTTATTTAATGCTCAACATATAAGATGTGCTGCATTCAAACCAATGCCAAAAATATATAATGTTTTGAACCTATAGTTCTCTAAAAATCATTAAAAAGTATTGATTTTTCTGGAAAAGTCTTCAAAATTTTAAGTCATTAAATGAATAACTCTTATAAATTCAATGAAAATTAGTTCAATTTTATCAAATATATCAACTTTTTTCAATAGTTTTACATTAAATTCGAAATTAAGAATTAATTTGGTTTATAATAAATGGAAGAAATATTACATAAACCAAAAATCAATGATAAGAGCTATGAATAATGAATTAAACACAAGTGATATACAATTTTAGACTTTGACAGACTTTCACTTAATCAGTATTTTAGTTCAATTGACAAATGATTGCATTCAAAGACATTTAATATTTTAGATTTAAAGAAAAATATAAATTATATCTGAAAAAATTAGTTCAATATTAGTTAAACTGCTTATTGTTTTGATTCAAATAAGATTTTTTCATAAATTAATTGAAAGATTTGCTAAAATATTAAAATTATTCAGATTTGAATAATGAAATGATAGAAAGAATTATTCTATTCCGTGCGCAAAAATCATGACAAGACCGGGATCGAGAAGCATGTCTTCATTCATATGTGGATTATCACAAGTCATGACAACAACTGCTTGTCGACCAGGAATTCTTCTGCAGACATAATTATCATAAAGTCTTCTATTCATTTGTCTTATCTCAAGAGTGCTCAAACCCGGAGGCCATCGACGTTCGTGTGAATTCTCCATCAATTCATTAATGATATGTAAAGGACTGCTGGAATCGATGAGAGCTTTTCTGACAGACTCTTGTAAACTGGCGTCAGGAGTGGATATCATTCCTCCCCAACGCGTAACTCTTGCCCTTTGTAGTGATGACGACCATCTATTTGTTTGATAAGATGATAATAATTGTAAATGAATATAAAATGATTAGAATGTAATAATAATGTGAATTAAATACCTCTCAACCTCGTCGTGTTCAAAGCTTTCAACAATAGCTGGTATTCCGTTTGGATTCGCGGCTCGAATGGCTCGAACGCAATCTTTCAACATATTTACTTCGCGCTTAAGTTCGTTATATTGTTGTTGAAGTTTTGATATCTGATCGGTTTGTTTTTGCACAAAAATTCTGAGATCTCTTACACAGTTGTGATCCTATTATTAATAAATCATTAATTATATATCAAATTAAATCATTGTAATGATGAATAACCTTAAGCTCATCTTTTGGCACAATTAGACCACAGCCTGAATCACAGGGAACGGGCTTTTTAGGGTTGAAATCGCATTCATTGCAATGCATTGACAGTAAATCTAATTTGATAATAGTTTTACAGCCAAAGGACGCGTTATCACATTCAATGTTTAGTCGAGACAATAAATTCCTTAATATTCTGGGCGCGGGTTTCAGTTGTGATGAACTCACAGATTGACGATCGACAGGACATGTCATCTGACGTGAAAGCCATTCCTTTTCAAATTAATTTATTAATTGAAAGATATATACATTTAAATATAATTTAATTTATACTTTAATACAAGAGCCACAAAATGCGTGTTCACATATCGGCGCCTAAATTGAAATTAACGTCAAATCAGTTTAAATATTGATTGAATTTAAATAAAAAGTATGAGAAAAAGTATTAATTACTTGAAGCGGTTCTTCTAAAACACCGGAACAAATCGGACAAATCAACTCTTCATCGACTTCACCTTCAAATCGAGTCAAATCATAACCCATTTTCTGTTACTTTATTTCAATTTATTATAAATTCCTTTCACTTTAGTTTTTATTATGATTTAAACTTATTTTCAATTTATTTATAATTTTATAGTTCTTGAAAAGTATCAAAACTTATTATTTGCTTAATTCATAATTTAATGTTATTTTCAAATTATTTAATTATTTATCATAATTAGAGTGAAATATTTGACATTTATTTTACGAAATCTTTCAATTTCTGAACAAAAATAATCTAATTTAATAATAACTATTAAATCGAAACTAATTTGAAATTATAATTGAATCCTATTATTAACCATAGATTTGATTAAAAATTGCGGAAAAAATAAATTTCAATTAAATTCATTTAAAACTAATCGAATAAAAATAAAAACATTTCTATAAAAATATGTTTTTGTTTGAGATAAATATCAATAAAATTGCATATAATTTAAAAATCAGCTGAAATTAAAGGACTTTTTAGAGAATGAAAGCATTTGTAGTGCTCTCTAATGAGTGTTCACAACAAACTATTCATTGAAAACACTTTTAAATGCTTTCAAATGTTTACTTATTAATGAATAACTAAATATTATGATGTAATTAATAGTTATTTAATATTGATTACGAATAAATGAATTCAATAATGTCTAAATTGTTTCGTTTGAATCCATTAAATGGTTTGACAAATAATGGAAACATTGAAATAGCGATTAATTTATTAATGAATGGAAAAGTGATAGGATTACCGACGGATACGATCTATGGGTTAACAGTTTTAGCACAAAATGATTCTGCGATTCAATCATTATATAATATGAAACATAGAAATAAAGACAAACCATTAGCCATTTGTGTGGCAGATATTGAAGATATCTTTAAATGGTGTGAAATGACTGTTGAAACCGATCTATTGAATGATTTACTTCCAGGTCCGGTCACTCTTGTCTTCAATAGATCTCCAAATCTTAATAAAAGATTGAATCCAAACACTAATTTGGTTGGCGTTCGTATTCCTGATCATAATTTTATTCGTAATTTATGTCGAGTTTGTGGACCTTTAGCTCTAACGAGTGCTAACATTAGTCAACAAAATAGTTGTTTATCTGTCGAAGAGTTTAAACAATTATGGCCTCAATTGTCTGCTGTCTTCGATGGCGGACTATTAGGACAATGCGATCCACAAAGACTCGGATCAACTGTTGTCGACCTTTCAGTCAAAGGATATTTTAAAATAATACGAAACGGATGTGCTCTTAAAAAGACTCTTTCAATACTTGAACATAAATATAAATTAATGAATAGTTCAAATCATTTAATTTAATGAAAACTCGTCTATTTTCTCGTTTTTCAATCATTTTTATCAATTAATTTACATTTCCTTTACTTATACTTTGTATCAAATGATTCAGTGATTAATTTAAATCAAAATATTTATACTATTTTCAAAGTTATATAAAATCGAGTTTTTAAAAGCATAGTTTTGAGTATTGAACATATGCTTAATTCACATCTCATCAGGATTTCTGTTATCATTAAATTCAATGAATTTATTTTGTTATCTCTTAATAGAAAAAATTATATTAACGTTAATTAAAAAGAAGTTTGTGTTAACTTTTAGCTGTTTTATAATTGTTTTGATTAAACTTAAAATTCATAACTTAATTAACCCAATGTTCACATTAAAACGCGTTTTGAGAATATTGAAGTTTTCAATTAAAATTCATTCAATTTGAAGTAAATTTAATACAAAAACTTAATAAAGTTCTCTTTACTATCATATCCATTATTACTTCCTTTTCAAGTTTGAACATTTTTAAACACCTTTTAAAGCATTTAATATCACTTCCATTGAATTATTGTCTGATTTTAAGCTATTTCTTAATCAAATATTCATTGACACAAATCTATTAGGTTTTGGAAATACGATTAGGATTTTATTAAAAATATGTTCTCATTTGGAAAGTTTTCAATACATAAAGGATTAATTAGAAAAATATTTTACTAATTTTTGTGAAAACGTTCTATTCTAAATCGAATTTTCCAAAATATTCCAATCTATGGAAATCTGGATCTTTGTATTTACCAAAAGGTGTCGGAAATAGAGACAAATATTTTCTTTTCTCATCTGAACCATGAATAGCATATGCGTTAAATTTATTCAAATTTGGCGGTAAATAATCACTAGGAATATGTGCTTCACCTGTCCATCGATTTGTATCAATTTTTGCCTTAAAGTGTTGTAAACTTAGTGGATATTTAGTGACATTTCTATATCCATGCAATTGAAGCAATAAATATTGTCCTTTTGGTCCCAATTCTATTTCAAGATAATGATCATCTGATCCCAGAAGAAATACTTCTACCACTTCATATTCCCAGAGTTTATCCATTGATCCCTCAGAAATGTTGGCCGGAATTTTCGGGTCATCATAAAAAGGAGCCCAAACTTTAATTATCAAATCTTTTGAACCATTTTTATGATGTTTCAATTCTAAATGCAAATCGATTTTTTCGTTTTCAGAAATAGATTGATTGTCCCAACTCTTGCTTATCGAATAATTCATCTGTCTTTTTGACTCATTTGGGGAATAAAAACAATTTATAAATATTAATACATATATAATATTATTAAAAATAGTTGTCATTTTATTAAATCTTGTAATACTGTGTGTATTCATACAACAGAAACCAAAACTTTTTCATTGAAATTCCTCGTAATTGACTTTATAAGAAAAAATTTAAAGTTTTCCAATTGGTTGAACAACTTTCTAACTTGGTATTAAAGATTATTTTTGATAAGTTAATCATTGAATTGAGCAATAATTGGATTGCTTAATACAAATTGATGGTCTGATCAAAATTATGACGCTGAGTCAAAATATTGATAATAGAGATAGAGGTAGTCTTATTTCTGATAATAGCAGTTTCTCATTAATCATAACTTTACTCAATTAAAACAATTATAATAAGAGATTATTTTAAATAAATTAATAAGTGAAAACAAAATTATTTATTGATAAGTAGCCAAAGCTTTTCGGTCAGTACTAAGACCTTCTTTAGGGCATTAGAAATGAAAAAATATGATATAATCGTTATACAAGTTTTTGAAAAACATGCATAATATAAAAACTTTTCATCGTTGTTACGGGCGCTCTATTTTAAAGGTTGAATTAATCGATTTCATATATACAGGAAATATTCGCCTTTATTTTTATTTAATAACTGACTTTCATCAGCAGTTCGGATCGCAATCGACTCTAAACTCTTTCTTTGAAAATCATTGATCACTGATTTTATAATCTTTGCATTCACTATAAGAGATTATTTGTGGGTTATTTAATGGAAACTCTTTGAGGTTAAACTGAATTGACTTGACTTGACTCCACTTTTAAATAATTCAAAATCATTATTAATGTTATTTGTGTCAACTTTTATAATTTACTATGAATATGAAAACTCTTTGAATATATAATTTCTGAAAGTTTGAAAAACTTATTTTGAAAAAGGCATAGCATTAAAAAAGGATACTGTACTGTACAGTACTCGCGGAGTTGAGAGAATTTTTTCACTAACATTTATAATGAATGCTTTTATTTCGAATCGATATAATATACAAAATATCTCTATCAATAATATTTTACTTTAACTCTAAATAATGTTTTATTTATAATAATTAAGGTAAGGATAAGTGAATAATATTTGTATATAAATCAGTTTTTATAATACGGAGTATAACTTAAATACTTTCTAAAAATAGTACCAAATAGTCTCTGAATTTTGGTAAAAAAAACTATTTTTGAATACAATTGAGTATCACTTTATAATATTCAATGTATTAATGAATTAGAACTTACAGGCTTTGACTTTTGTAATTCCCAAATGGACTCAAGTCTTTCACACGATAGAGACTTATGCCTATCACTGGACAAAAGTGTTTCCAATTAAAAACTTGATTTAAACTAAAATTTTGAATAAAATAAAAATACAGACTAATTTATAAAGTAATGATGATTAACTATCAATTTGATCTCAATTTGAACACTTAATGTCTTACATTTTAATTGATTAATTAAGTTTAAACAGATATATTGATAATTAAAACTGAAATAATATTTAGGTTTGAACACTTGTTTACAAAATAGTTTTAAACTTTTATACATGAAACTGGTTTTCAGGAATAATGGAAAGACTTTTGGTTAAAATGAAAAGACTTTTGTCCAGTGATAGGCATAAGTCTCTATTGTGTGAAAGACTTGAGTCCATTTGGGAATTACAAAAGTCAAAGCCTGTATTCATCAATACATTTAGTTTTCAAACAT
>JAQFXV010000391.1:0-23658 GCA_034694065.1 Camisia spinifer
GAGAGAGAGAGAGAGAGAGAGAGAGAGAGAGAGAGAGAGAGTACAAAAAGACAGAACTGAAGGTGCCTTCTTTTGGTGTGCACTACAAATAGTTACTCAAACTTCAATATTTAATTTTGAGAATAAAATTATGTAATCTCTGCTTTTCTATGAATAACTAACTAAATGATATTTTCAAAAATTAATCTATTAGATAACTTTCAATATCAATAGTTTGAGTTCAACTAAAAGTTCATCTTTGCTGTACAACATTTTCAGTGTTTAAATTGAAATGTAATAGAAAGTAAGCCATTATTTGTAAGAAAGTAACATTTGGGCAGTTAAGAGCTCATCAATATTTCTAAATTAATACTATTATATATTGTTATCTTTTAAATTATGCTTTAAATTATGCCTAACTTTATGAAAAATGCTTGAGTTTATCAATTGATTGGAATTTATTCTATGGCTTCAAATTATAACAAAAGAAAATCATTGGATCGAAAGAAGAATAATTGAAGGCTTGAAAAACTCGATTTTCGTTTAAGATTTTAATGATGATCAATAAGAAGTCATATTTGATTAATTGATCATTTATTTCAAAAGAAGATTTAACTCATCACTTACTCATTCATAATATAATTAATACAAACACTTTTCTCAAACTTATCGTTAATTTTTAAAGATTATGAATTGAAAACAAAATTCAATGTTTCCATAAAGTTATTCAATTCATGACTTAATATTTTAAAAGAAATCAGTTTAGAAAAGTTGACGAATTTTCTTTATGGTCTTTTCTTTACTGATTAAAGTGTTTCAAAATTATTTTCTTAACACAGTTTCGTAGAATTTCACGATTCATAGAGTTTTTGAGACATTGAATAATTAAATGAGTCTTCATTTCTATAGAGCCTTATAATTATTGTCAATTCAGTTCATTTACGCTATAATAAAAGTTAAACCACATTAGTTTGAGTTTTAAAACTGAGCCTTTAATCAATTTTAACTGAGTTCTGAATCACAAATATTATTACAATTCAAAAGAAACAGTTGAATACCGAAAAAATGATAATAATTTAGTATTAAATGTAATTCTTGATATCTATACATGATTTTTATCGAGAATATTTGATAAATAATTTGAATCATCAGTGGATATAGTGTTGAAACACTTTTTGCATAACCCGATGGCTTCTTTCCAATATTTACGCATTAGTTTAATCCTAATCTGCTTACAATTTAATTTCGTTTTTGTTGAATAACTATTTTTAGTTTGTGTGGGAAATGTTGAAGCATTTGAGAAACTTTTTATAACATATTTTACAATCTATTTAAATCTTGAATAACTTGAAATTTTGTGTAAATGCATAAAAAGTTTAGTGATAATGAACTAACCGCTGAAAAAAACTTCACAATTCCTCACTTTGACATAAGTTATAAATTAAGTTTTATATATTATTTATAAATTGCAAAAACTTAAACGACTCTAAAAGATATTGTATTAAAAAATGTTTTTTCTCTTACTATTTTGAATGCATTAATTTTATATTTTCACTATATGTGAATTCAATGGTGAACTGAATTCAAATAATATTAATTTCAATGTTTCTTAATAATAGCGATTTCATTGATAATAATGAATACTCAACTAATTGAACATTTTTCAGAACTGAAAACTGCTGTATTTGTCAACTTCATTAAGACGAGAAATGATCTGCGATATGGTTTGATGAGCGCCCTTTGGTTACCGTTTTCTTCTTCTTATGTATGAATCGTCCAAATTATATATCAATGAAAATAATGTTTATATACGATATTTAAACTTCATAATTAAGGTTCTGAACTCGGGTCACAAAATTTTGTTTGAGTCGCTTTTATTAAGCCAAAAGTTGGTAAAACCTTATAATTTAAAATCAGAATTTCTGGTCGTAAACGATGAAAATACACAGAAAATATATTCATTAACCTTAATAAAAACAAACGAAATTTTTCCCTCATTACAAAATTAATGTGTTTATCATTAATAAGAATTTGAAATTCAGCGAAAACTTAATTTTAAACTAAAATGAGTTCTTTTTGAATTGTTTTTTCTTATGATTCTTATTTGCATATAAATAGACAAAATGTTCTTGATTTCTAAAAAATCTCAATTTTTGTTCCGAAAAAAACCTTGAATAGAATTTATTTTTTGATGTTGAATGACTTTTAAGTTTGTAGAATTTGTTGAACAAATTTTTGATATTCTTGATTTTGAAGAGTTAATTTTTTTCTCAAAAAATACATTTCTAATAATAATATTTTCTGAATTTTTTGGTATCTAAAAGAGTTAGTTTGAAAAATATTTACATTTCGAGTTTTAAACTTTGTTCATTGATATTACAAACAAGTTATTTTGAATAAAAGTCCTAAATGCTGATGTTGTTTTCACCTTCAAATGTCTAAATTTTTGTCAAGTGTTTTTTCAATCATATGATTATTTCTCATTATAATATAAGTTTAACAATCTATTTAATAATAACTTAATTTGATTTGAAGTTCATAAGATTTGAAAATAATGGGAAATTATTGCTATTATTTGGTAACATATAAGAATTGAATGATTAAAACTCCTTATTAGACTTGAATTGGAAAATTGAATTCTATGATTGAAAGAATCTAAATAAAAAAAGTCTATTTGCAAAGGATGCTACGCAGGCACGACGATAGATGCTTCCACTCATTTCTTAATAGAGGTTAAATTAACCATTTATAGTATTGATATTAACTTACTGGTACTCTAAATCAGACTTCAATCGATTAGGTTTACAGATTATATTGTCATAAATATTATTGTTTAACTTTATTTCTATATAATTTATAGAATTTATCAAATAAGCAAAATTAATTACAAATTAATCATAAATATAGCATTCATTCGAAATTATATCTCATGTTTTGAGATAAAAATGTTTTACTTTCAATAATAATCAATTTGTTCTTCATTTTTAATTGAGAAAAAATTGTATGATTGAATTCCATATAGAAGTTTGGATTAATTAAAAAATAATGAGAAATATTATTTTGTAACTGAGATTCAGATCAAAAGCATTTGGAATTATTCCATATTTGGAGATTAATATAATTGAAAACTACTCTATAGTAAGAATATTCTGGATTATAGGATGAAATTAAAGCCAAAAACAAAGGTTTATACCGAGGGATTTTTGGAAACATCGATATATATTTTGTTTCAGTTAAATTCGTTGATTGAAAGCCCTGAAAATAACAGATTAATACAAAAATTGATTGAAAAATGTTAAACTAACGCATTAAAAACAAAAAGTCAAAAATATGAATGATATTAATGTTAAGGTATAAATGAGATAATGATAATGTTTGTAAAGCTAATGATACTGTTTGATGATGAGAAGAGTAAGCAAGAGATGAACAATATTGTTGAAGGGTTGATGCCCTCATCACAACTGTATTGAATGGCTGTATTCTAAGAGCATCACATCATACAACTAACAGAGAGATGCTTTTCCTTTATTCTAAGCGCTTAAAAGTGTGACACTATATATTCTGTGAATATTTCAAATTGTATCAAAGTTAGATAATTGTATTTTAAAAATTAAAGAATCAAAAGGTGAATGCAAGTCAAAGTTTGTTTTAGATTGCAATGGAAAGAATCGAACGGAGGAATAACTTGGAGTGCATTCACACCGGAATATATAGCTAGTGTGGAAATTTGCGCTCAAGAAAGCCTCGTCTCTACGAATGATATCGATTTTTGTAAGCTTTCATGAAACCATTAATGTTGGCTCATATAAAGCAAGCAATACAACAAAAATAACTGAAGACTGTATTTGAAATGAGTGAACGGCCAACGACCTCATGGAAAACTCTCTTCCTATCATCAAAATCCATGCGCGCAAATGGAAACTCTCGTTTATGTAGGTTTTGTCTGCAATCACTATTCCTAAATTTCTTATTTTTGTCTCTTTAAATCCCTTGAACTCAACCAGAATAACTGTATTAACAAATTGCATATTAAAACTGTATTAATCTCTTACATGCAGAATCAAAACTTCAGGATAAATCCACAATATAAAGCACCAAAAATAGATCTCTATTTTATACTCAAAACAACAAATCTTTTTTTTTGTTCGAAATATATTAAGGCAATGAACTCGAGTAACATAAACCTTACAACTTAGGAATAGTAGCAAAGTTATAGCGTTCACAAACTTCTAACTCCTAAGTCTAACCGTGAATATTGATTTTGGGCGAGTTTAGAGAACTACATAACAGACTTTCTATTATAAGGATCTGGAATTAGAAGAAAAAAAATTAAACAGACAGTCAAATATTTTGGTAGAAATTAGAATTACAGGAAATATATGTAACGCTAATTCATTATCTATTATATTTAGTTGAGAGTAATCTAAGAAGTATAACATTACCAAAAGTAAACAAACACAGTCTGAATAAAACCTGTAAAACACACTTCACTTGCATAACAGCTTTGCTATGCAATAAAGCCCAACATAAATATATTATTACAAAGTATAAAATTGAGTGCAACAAAAAGTCGATTTTCAACAAATATTACTTTTCATGATTATTATCTGATCTTAATTTTGAAAATTGATATAATTTTTTTGAAACTTTCATTCGTAATTAAAATGATTCATTAAATTTACAATTATGCAAATGTATGAATACAAATGCTTAGGAATTTTCTTTCAAATTAGTTTGACATCTGTTTCATGTTTTCCTCAAATAGGTTTTAATTTATTTGGGTTTTTACGTGTATAGTCTTTTGAAAGGTGGGCTTCAAAAATATCCAAAATTCAATAATTTATCAGAACAAACGTCTAAATCTTACTTTAATTATAAGATCTATTCGACAACTAGTACTTCAATTTCCTTAAATATTATATTTTCATTCCTATCCCCATAAAGTTTTACTTTTTTTCCTTTTGAATACTTTAGTTATAATAATAATAATATATAAAGCACTGAACTTTTTTAGCAGTCTATTCTTCAACAGAAATGAGGCTCAAGAAGGACAGAGTCGAGTCTCCATAGCAACCAATATAGCAGGTCAGAGACCCTTCTGATCAAATAAGTATTGATTTTATGGTATTTCCACTCCGTTTATACTTTCATTTATAGAGAGGTATGTTTTGCGAAGACATTGGGAAATGAATTCTGTTTTAGGAAATAATCAAAACACAAAATAGTAAATAATAACTAATGGGTCTAAAAATATACCAAAATAACTAACACAATAAGACTATTTTTTTCTTGGCTTTTTTCATACTTTTAGACCAATTAAGATATTAATATGTTTTTGTTTAAACGTTTTTTTAAACGTTTTTAGAGATCAAATCTGAAATTTTTTCAAATTAATTATTTGCCCATAAATTGTGATTTTATTTCTTAATTAATATTTGATTGAGAAGTAATTCTTTTATTCGAGTCCTTAAAGTTATATTTAAGACAATGTCTATTGTTTACTAACCATTAATATGTTTCGCGCCAAAAGCTTGGAATATTTTTTAGGGAATTAATGGATAAATTAGATTAAATTATTATTAAATGATAAATAAAGGAAAATTTGTAATATTATAAGCGGTCTCCTTATAACGAAATAGTGATTTTGAGACGTTGTTGTGCGTAAACTGAACTTATTTTGCTTAAGTTGAATTGATTGTGAAAATTGGTATAAAGAGGAGCTTTTGAATAGTCTTTATTTGGAAATATGTATGGGTCATAAGATAGTGAATTACTCAGTGGCCCACTTTTGCCCTCGAAGTGAGTGAAATAGGAGCTTAAATAATGCGAACAAAAGAGAAAGTAGCCGAACAACGGAATCCGGTCAGACTGGATGGCATACTATGGAGGCAGTGAAGGCAATGATGGCAGTGAAGGTAATTCAGGCAATGATGGCATAGTAACTCATTATGAGCCCATATATTAATCTTTACTTTGTTAATAAAAACTGGTCGGGCGAGTACTGGTGTGAGTCTATGTCTATGTAAAGTTGGTATCATTGGAATGAGTGTCAGTCAAGGTGAAACTCAATGCAACTTTAATACCAATACCTTCTATAAGTTCATTAACTTGAGCGCACCTGCTATTAAAAAATCACCTTGAATTCAGTTTCAAAGGTATCAGACTTTTAACACACTCAAAAAATTACAAAAAACTTCAATCGCTCATAACTCGCAAAGCATTCAATCAAAACAAAATTCATTTCAGCAAAAACTCACATTAGTATAAGTTATTACACAATCACAAGTCTAGTAAAACACTAACCAAATTGTCTTATCATTAAAGCTCTGCAAATAATTTATTATAGTTTTGATATTAAGCTAATAATCCAAGTCTTAAGAGATGATTATTCGGAATTTAAAGAAGAAACCATTGATATAATGATAAGCTTTTTAGTTAAATACTTACTTTAATTTAAAATCGTATTGAATTGAATTCGATTACAAGCCATACGTTTACACACCAAATGTTTTGGTATTTATTGTAAATATAACATTAAAACTTCAAAATACAATCTTTGATATTCTTTATTAATAATATTAAACTTGAATAATAAAATATATGGGGAATAATATATCTTAGTTGTGGAACTCTCTGTAATATTAAATTTAAATGTTTGTCAAATGAATGACCATTTTTAGTTACATTAATAATAAAGTGAAAAACTCTTACATTAATCAATCTCTGTTTCATGCAATCAAACACAACCCATAGATAATAAAAAATGAAAACTACAAACAATGCAATATATTTTTGAGCTCTTTTGATGGTGTTTTACAATTACAACTATGATAATAACGAACACTCATTTTTATTATGTTTTCTTGTTTTAAAGAAAGACATGTTTTGATAATTGTTTTTCTATTCAATACATATTTGATATCACCATAACATTACTGCTATATATAATTTTACTGTTTATTTAATATACAATTTAATATATAGTTATTGTTCATAGTTTTGACAGAATTATATTATTATTAATTTTTAATATATATTTATAATAATTTTATATTTATTTTAGAAAAAGTCTTCAATTATGTAAAAGACCTTCAATTAATATCTTCTAAAAGAGTTTACTATAACTTTAAGAACATTTTTTTCCGAAATTTTGTTTAAATACAATTCAATTCTAAAAGTGTGACAATTGTATGGTTTAATTGGGAAAAAGGGGTCGAAAGATAATATTTATCCATTAATTCGGGTCTTAAAAAGTATAATTTAACAAAATTTATAGGAAATGAGAGATGAGTAGTAATTATTAAAACTATAAAAAATTTAAAATCGATTTATTATTAAAATTGTATTTACTTTGGATTTACTAATAAAAAATTTTTACTTGTGATGAATTGTCATAAGATTTAATTTTAAAATTTATGTAATAATAATTTGTATTTTTAATAATATAGTGAATTCTAATTGTAAATTAAGAATAATTAAAATCTATAGTATAACAAACAGGACATACAATAGCTGCGCGACTTAAGTAATAATAATCTTAATCATTTACAGTAATTATAGTCAATATAAATGATAGTTTAACACAAATGTAATAAAATATTTGGTATGTGTGTATTCATCCCAATTATGATTAAAAAGGATGAGACAAAACATTAATAAAAGATTTAAAAGATTGCATAATTCAATCAAATCATTGATTTATAACATCAAATAAGTTTATTATTATTATAATTTTAATTATTCTTTCAAATTTCAAATTCAGTATTCATTGTTTATGTTAAATTCAGATTTATATTTTGATATTTTCGTCAATTAACTAATAATTGGCATTATTGTAGCTCTAAATTAATCATAATTGCAATTATTGCGTTGCGAACCCCTTCATACAGCTCTTTAATAATCAACATAAAAGCTTGAATAATAACCAAAATCATTAAATACAACACAATTTTTTCACTGTTACCGATCTGTAAATTATTTAAAACTTTTATGCAATGCATAGAATTCTGGTGATGAAAATGATTAAACTGTTAAGTGTTGTACAGAAAATAATAACACAAAAAAATGAAATGAAATAAAAATCAGATTAGAATTTGTTTTGGTTAATAATAATGTTGAGTAGAAAAATAAAAAAATTGGAAGACTATACTAAGTAGTAGTTGTCGTTCTACTAACACAATAAAAAAACTAAAATATTATCAATTAAAAAAAATTCATTAAATGCATTATTTAAAAACAGATAAAATCAATAATTTGAGTAATTAATTGAGTTTAGCTTTGAGTTGATTTGTTTAAAAATGGTATACAATAAGTGCGAGTTTAAGCTGCTCTACACTAAAAAATTATATTTACTTTAAAAAAACATTTTTACTTGAAATACTGATTTATAATTATAATAATTAACGTTAAATGAAAAAATGTTTGATAAAGTCCTTTGGGTTTACCGTGAATTTAGATCATTGATGGTGTGGTATTAGAAGTGTTTGATGTATTGGTAGGACTTTCGAGGCTTGAGCTGCGGCGGTCTAATGGAGAGACATTGCTCGAGACATAAGTGCGTTGAGTTGAGAAATCGGGCCAAACAGAGGTTGGAATTGTAGTATTACTGCCAACTGAATCAAAAGTAGGAGATTCACCGATGCCTTCGTCAGTATCATAAGAGCCACTGCTTATCGATTTTGAGAAACCATTGCCGGAGAATAATGAATAAATATCGCTAATTTTGCTACCATTTACACCATTTACAAAATTGAATATATCTGTCGTCGATCGGCTGTGAAGTGAATTTGAGTTTGAATTGTTGTCACGTGAAGATGAGAATGCGCTGAACGGATCAGATGATGCCTTATATAGGGAATTAAATCCGTTTGTTGTAGTGGTTGTAGCGAAAGGATTCTCCATTCCATTAAGAAGTGGAGAATTTGAGAAATCAGAACTGCTTTCATCAGTACTTCCATTAGTGGTCGAATCAATGAGTCCACCCGTTCTGATAGCAATGTGTGCCTCAATCTCTTTTCTGGCCGTCTCCACATTGTCCGGAAGACCCGTCACTTCAAATACTGGCTCTTTGTCACGACTCGGAGTTATTATATAAGTATTCGTCTGTTGTTGTATTCGTTTAATGGTTGCACCTTTAGGTCCAACAACAAGACCGACCACACGATAGGGAACACGTACTTGAATGGTGGTCTGTCCGGGAACGTTAGCATTTGGAACCGGACCTCCAATAGAACCATTCAAATTACTCTTACGTTGGGCTCTAATTTGGCTGAAATGTTCCGCCGCTGAAAGAATTTCTCTTTTCGCTGCGTTCACATCTTCTTTACGACCCGTCACCACAAACACCGGTTCTTCCCCTCGAACTGGAGTTTTTATATAAGTATTGGTCTTCGCTCGAAGAGCTTTAATCTTACAGCCTATTTGTCATTCATTTTTGGATAAAAATACCGTTTCATTAATATCAATATTAATTCAACATATCTTAAGCTCTAATAAATATCAATTAAGAGAAAACATTAAAAGAAAAGGTTCTTAAATCCATAACATGTTTATTTGTGTAAAACGTTTTTTATTTTTTGTTTGTTGTCTATAAATATTTTTTCTTCGACTTTAAAAATGCTGAAACTTCCAGACTCTTATATAAACGAATTTTTTAGTAACACTGAAGAGAGTCTAACTTTACTGAAGTTGTTGTTTAATGAGTTGGCAGCAAAAAATTGGAGCATATTTTGCAGCCAAAAACAGCATTATAAAGGAGGGGAGGATTTGAGTAAAAGACGAGTCTTTTGGATATATAGAGACCAAATTCTCCTTAAATGCATGCCTGCAATAGTGAACAGCGCTTACAATATATGCGACATGTCTTATATGTCTTACTGTTTGGCCCCATATCTCATCCCTAACAACAAAAAGCATAGCATAGATCAAAAGCTCCTCTCAATGAACAAAGAAATACCTCTCAATTCAACTTTTCAAATATTTATTTCCTATTTTTCATGTCTTTGTTTATAATTATATAATAATGACATTTGTTATTAATAAAAGATCAGTCATTAATAAATATAAATAAAGTAACATTTCTCGAGTCAGGTCTTATTTACAGATTGAAAGGAGGGTCTCATTCATAGAGGGTTTATATGTTTGGGCAGAGAGTCAAAGAAAAGCCAATATTAAGCGAATGCTAAGCCTATGAAAAAGTTCTAGTGTTTAAAACATGCTTTACTGCAGAGCAGGTTATTATGTGAACAAAGAAAACAAGAGAATGTGTTGGAGAGAGAGTATTGACTGCATTAAGCACTTGATATTACGTTAAAACTTATCAATTATTACTATCTTATGAGATATGATTTGATACGTAAGACATATAAATAATAATATTATGTAAAGAGAGAGATAGAGAGGAGAGACAGGAGAGAGACAGTGAAATTGGAGCTAAACATAAGTTAAAGACAATTAATGGTAATAATAAGTGGTAATATAGACCTTGTCTGCCAACAATTTCGGCCACATGTTCACTGCTGGGAACGGGAACGCATTCAGTAGTATTTTGTGATTTCTTGTTTCTATTGTCAGAATCGAAGCTTTGCTGTTGTATTGAATCGCTTTCATTGTCCAGTCCAAGCATTGACAGTTCAAGAGCTAACTGAAGAGCTCTTCTGTCTTCTAAAGTCGAGTTACCATTAGTAATGTTGGAACCATTAGAGACGTTGTGCTCCATCTCATAGAGAAGAGACGCCGGCATTATATCAATATTACACTTAATATTAATTAGTCTTTCAATACAATTACACTCTTTCTCAAACACTATCACTAGTCATACAATATATTATTATAATTTATATCAAGATATGATTCGTATAAAAAATATATTATTCATAAAATACAAATTCAATTTATTTATTATTTTATAATTATATAATAATAAGAAATGATTTATGATTTAATATTAAGTGAACATTCAATTAATTCAATCAAATTATTGAGAGTTTACTAGAAATTTACAATTGAAGCCAATGTGATGTTAGCTGTGATGGTGTGACACAAACACAAACTCAACTCCAACTGAAGCGCCAAAACATTCCTCCACTTTATGGAAGTCTCTCTTTCTATATGTGTCTGCATTGAGTCTCAACAGCAAAAGATAGGGAGAAAAAGAGCAGAGAATCAGACTTTTACTCGTTTGTGAGTAGTGGCGAACCGGCAATAAAGCCCAGCTGTAATGGGCGGAGACTTATATAGACTCTACTTTACTATACATAATACATAAGTGCGAGGGTTAGCTTTGCTATGGCTCTAATCCCTCCCAATACTTTTTGTCAATCATTAATTTATTGTTTACCCTCACTTCGATTTTCATTAAATTTTCTAAATCTTGAACATTTCGAGAAATGAAAAGTTTTCACAATTTATTGAAATATTTTATATAAATAGAATTATGTAGAAACATGAGTTAAAATGCTCGGCTTCCTCTTCTCATTTCGATGAAATTACGGCAATTTATTGTATTTAATCGTTTTTTAAGAAAATTTTGAAAAATTTTTTCCTTTCAATTAAAAATCTCACCAATCCATGAAAAATTGTCTCATAAATCAGATTAGTTTTGACCCCACATTGAATTTAGAGTAATTTAGAATCTGCACCCCTCCCCCGGGTTTTGAACCTTGCCCATGCCTGCTATGCAGTCTCACTAACTCTACCAAAATATCTATTATTGGATTCGTTCACTGCAAACACACTCACTCTATAACTAACACATATTCATACTTTACACACACTCTTAAACTCTCTCATAGACTCTCACTATCTTTTATATATCTCACTCACACACACACATGCATATGAGTGCCCATTAGAGATTACATTGGGTCATATGAGTAGTCAGGCGGGTTCGGGCTGACGTACTGGATAATAGTCCGAACCCGATAAAAGGCCGTTTCGATTAATGAGTTCAAAGGAGTTATGAGTCCTTATGGATAAAAACTCAACTATATGAAACCTTGGTTTTCGATAATACTTGACTCATTGCTCATGTTTTTCACAAAGTGTTAAGAAAAATAATGAACTTTATAATACTAATTTCTTACATTCTTGAAAAGTTATGAAGTAGAGGTCAATGAAAATGATTTCATCAATGGATAGTTTGTGGAATAAATTAATGAAAGAATGTCTCATTACGTTGATTCAGTTCATTAATCGAATTGAATGACTGGTTTTACTTTCACGTTAATGTTCAAAATGGAAAAACATAAAGCAAAATGTTATTTTTATTTCCTATTCAATAAGATTTAAATAAATGAAACTCAAAATTTCGGATGGGTTAAGGTTTTTAGGATTTCGGGTTGAGGCGGGTTGAAGGAAAAGTTGGGCACATTTTGTTCAGGTCTAGTGCAAACTCACTCACCGTTCAATACTATATAATATAAACACTATTTCTCACAATACATCCGATCTAAAGATGAGTTTATCCTATGCTATGGCTATGCTTTGATTCCAGTTATGCCTCGTTATAATTACATATTTCAAACATTTCATTTGGTTTTTCTAATTTTGCACTTGACTTGACTCAACTTTTTCTATTTTTTCATTCGGTTTTCTAAGACCTTATCATTGAATCTATGGCTTAAGTTTCGTCAAACTCATGAATATATAGTGAACATTAGTTTTAAATATCTTTTTCCCTTAAATGTTTGAATCAATGACTTGAGTACACTTATATTGGGATTTGACTGCGTAATAGTCAACACATATCAGGTGTATTTATAAATGCATCTCAAATACAATAATTGAGGACTTGTGTTGCGTCAAACTCTGGTGTCAATAAAGTTGAGAATTAAGAAATTCATTCAAATTTTTCTCAAAATTATAAAACAAATGAAACAACTTGTTTGACACAGAGTTCCTTTCAATCCATAACAAGCTTTTTTGGTTAGCAAACAACTGATAAGGTTCTATTTTCTCAATAGAAAGTTATTTATTTTTCTACATTATTCTACTCTTCAACAACTTATTTATTTAATTTATCAACAATTTTGACTAACAATTTATAAAATCAAAGGTTTTCATTCAACCAAATGTCTAGTCTTTAAAGTTAGTTTTGAGATATAATGACATTATTTTGATGAACAAAAGATTGAAAAAGTTTTACTTTCAGACTATTTTTTTACTAATCTTTTAACAATTTAGAGCATATGCTGTCTGATAGCTATTTGTGTAACACTTATAATGAAATTTAAAAAAGATTAACTCAAACTTAATTTTTTTCAAATATTTAATCTGAAAATCGAATGAAACACTTTTGGTTGTTTATTGTCGTTATTCTCGGAAAATGCTTAAACTTATTTCTTTATATTTCTTTTGAATAACAGAAAAATCCGAAATGCAAGTAAACACTGAAAACTAGGAAAGGACTCGATAATAGTGTTTACAAAAAAGTGAGCACAAGTGTGAAAACTATAGGGCCCGGAAAAACAGAACCGAAAACTATAACAATGGACATACAAATTGTCCATATCTTACAAAAGAAGTTGAAATTCAAAACATTCCAGATCGGGTTTTGCAGCTATAATATGCCAACAAATAAGTGGAAAATAAATAAATTATTGCTTAACATTAGAGATATTGAATATGAGTAATGAAACAACTTTGTTTATATGGCATAAATTATATTTGTGGTTAAGAAATGTATGTCTACTGTGAGCTAAATGTTTGATAACATGATATTTATCAACTAAAGTATAGCATAAAATGAGTTTGAGGGTAGAAGTGGAATGAGTGCCCCTCATAAGTTGCCTCTCGTGAAGTTTTATGACGTCCGCTCCCAAAACTAAGTAATTTTAGTGAGCGATCAAGCGCTCGGACCTCTTTTCAAATTATACTTTCAAACGATAGTAGATGTGAAGCCAGTGTTCAGTTGTTTTGTTGAATGCTATGCCGTCCCGTCCTTGAACCAACTTTTAAGTCAAGCCACACTTTCGACAACAAAGAAAAACTAAATCTACGCACAAGTCTGTAACAAGTCTACCAACAAGTTCTGCTCTCTTCTTTTCTCGTCCCTCAGAATGCATTCATCCCAAAGTTGGTTATTATGTTACTATCATTGAGGAGTATTAACACAGAAATACACTCATAGGAGACTACCTGTGGGCACAAAAATCTCAGATCCGTTTTTAGAGCCAGAGTAAGAAAAGGTATAATACAGGGTACGAGTCGTTGAATTGAATAATGCAAAGGCTGTTTGCTATGCATTGATTACCTGCAACTCTAAAATTGTTTAACCATAGAATAAAGTACAGGTGAAAAGAGCGAACCGGCCTTTCCTCACCTGCACTCCTCAACCTTTATTCTTTGAACCAACCAAAACATTTCTTCAATAGTCAACAATTTTAGTACAGGTTATTATCAATGGAACTCAAATTTCATTTCCAACTCTAAACTAATAATCACTTTTATATATGAATAAATGCCTGAGTATTCATTGGGAAACCAATAACAGACCTCTAAATACCTGAACCTTTTAATTATTCAATTCAATTAAATATGAAGAGAAGTATTCTTATTCACGCATTTATTTAAGCTTTTGTGATACCAATTGATAATTAAAAGAGAGTTTGATTGTAAAGTAATTCTATAAATTAGTTTAAGTTTCTATCAATTAATCCGTTTAAGTTCGACTATTCTAAAAGAGTTCATCATTTTGAGTGATGTTGATCTGAGTCAAATTGGGTCATAAGTCAACACTTATCCTATTGACTGATATATCAAAAGATTTCATATGAATAATGATCTGATTTCAATCAACGATATTTAGATCTCATTATATTCTAAATTTACTTCAACTATAGTAGTGAACAAAACCTTCGATTTGAAGAAATATGTTTTAAATTAGAGCTAAAGTTTAGGAGAAAGACATATGATTTGTTCAATTTAGGGTCAATTAAATTGAGTTTATGTTGTTTTGTTAAGCATTAGTCTATTTCAAATCAGAAGTTAACCTTCAAATTCTCTTTATCTATTGCATAATCTTTCAATATTCTTGACACTATTCTTCTAGCTATAAATCGAATAATTAATAAAAGACCTCTTAAACAAAGATCTCTTCAAAATTTGTGAACACTGAGGAACCAAAAACCACAAAAACAAAATAGCCGTTAACTTACAAGTTAGTGAAATGAATAGCTTTCAATTTTAAAATAAGGTCAAGGTATTGAACTAAAATTTTTTCTTAAAATCTAAGTTTCGATGTCTCACTTTCAAAGCTAAAGTTCAAGACTAAGAAGTTGTTCGAACCCACACAAAATCTTATCGCTTATTCAATTTATTGCTCTTTTCTATCAACTATTTTCTCAAATAAATTCAACTATTGTCTATAGAGATGAGATTTTCATCATTTTATTCATCGGATAACATAACTTAATTCAATCTCAAGACTTGTGTAACTCAAGATCGAGTCTTCAGTTCCAAATTTTTTTATTGAAAAGTTTAGAGGATTTTAAAGCATTTATTTAAAGAAATAGTTTACTGACATATAAACCTATAACAATACAACTCAGTCTATATATCAATACTTTCTCTGTTATCAAATTTCATTCTGTTTGTTCAGTAATTTCACACCTAATGAAGTGTAAAGATAAGCATCGATTCTGAAAATAAAACTATCAAACAATACCGAAAGCCATTTTTCGAAAACTTGTTTAACAATTTCTACTCAAGATTTTTTAAGAGATTTTTATTTCAATAGGTTTACGATAGAACTAATTGTGAAGTTTATATTAAATTATTGAGTGATTCAAAATGAAAATTAATTATCATGAATAGTATTTGATCAAAAAGAGCAAAAACTTCATTATTCGTAGTTTCGTTAGATTTAAAGTCAATTTTAACATAACTTTATAATACTTTCAAATATTTTTAGTTAATATTTATAAAAACTTATCAAACTTTAAAATTCGTTTGAATTTTTGTTTGTAAACATTCATAAGTAAAGACCAGAATATAAAGTCCTTTATTATTATAGAGAATCCATTGAATTCTGTTTTCTATCCGATAAATAAGTGGTTTTAAACTTTATTTTGTCGTCATTTATGAATGACTCAAATTATGATTAAAGTTAAAAACAATAACAAAACGAACAGAATATAAAAGTTTGTAAACATTTAATTTAAATATTGAAAGTTTAATCGAAATTGAATTTCTAATTGAATTAATTTTTGTAAAAATCATTGAAATGATTGCAAAACTAATGAATAGAAAACTTATATTAAGATTGAATCACAATTTATTTGACTTTAAAGAATGTAAAACTTATTTATCAATAAGTTATCGTATGTTTTGTATCAATAATTCAGACAAAACTTATAAAATAAATGATAAATTAATTTCAAACAAAAAATTGTCGATGTATTCAATGGTTAACTTTTCATCATTTGATCGTATTTTGAATAATAATAAGAAGAGTTTAGAAGTATTGAAAAGAAATTTAAGTGAAAAGTCAGACAATGATGACGAGAGACCAGTTTTGATGTCATTTAGACCAAAATATTTGCCAAATCTTTGGTATCAGTGGAAAAATTTAGTCACTATTTATCTAATTATTCGTCCCTTTCTTGACAATGATTTCAGTCTTAATAAGTTTATGAATGGCTCTAAACAAGTGAGTCTTCAATAAGTATATGATTATCATTAATAGTATTCAATTATTAATTATTAGGCATTAGTTTATATATCGAACTGTTTGGCCGACAAAAAGTTGGATTCACTGAAAGGTCTCGTCACTGATGAGGTATTAATATATGATTTACTTTTGATACCAATTGAATTATTATCTATTTTGAAGGCAATGAATGAAATTCGTGGTAATCTTTCACTATTTAATGCAAAACAATTAGAAGAATTACGATTTCAATTGGAAGATATTATTTACTCATTTCCTTATAGAATAGGAATTATTATGACTGACAGTTAATTTGATTTATTAAATATTTTATAACTTTATCCACTGATCGATAAAACTTATTTCAATAGATGATAACAAACGATATGTGGAAATAACAGTTGTTTTCTATTGTTTATTAAAATATCAGAAGCTTAGAGACAGACCTGAACTCACTTTTGAAGAGTTTAAAAAGAAATTTGGAGATAAGATAACTGTTTGTAATTACAGGTATTGAAACGTTTTCACTATTAATTATAATAATCAATATCTTGATTGAGTTAAAACTGAATTAATTTGTTTCGTTATTAATTAAGATTATATATAATTTTTAGATTTATTCGCGATTATTCAAAAGGGGCTGAAAGTGATTGGAGTGTTAATCAATTGTCACATTTCATTAATAATTGACACTTTTGTTTGTAGGATATAATTAAATAACATTTAGTTAAGATTTTGAATTATTTTCAAATATTTATGATTCAGTCAAACCAACGAATGTTAATTATTCCTAAAATATCGATATTTTAAACTCATTTTAGTGTTTCTTTATTTAATTTACAAAAACTAACCCTTTGTTATCTAACTCATCAAAATTGATGTAACAATTAATACAAGAATGAAATTTTAGTAAAGATATATTTTTGATTTAAATAACTCTAAACTCGATGAGAATATGAATATTAAGCATAAAATTAATTCAGTTTTGAGTTAGTTATTGAAATTTAACACAAGTTAACATTAATTGTTTATAGTTTTTAAAGCTTTTTTACTAACATTAGATATTAGTTCTTCAGTTCTAAATATGCTTTAAATGTTTCAATTAAGAAATTTTAATTAATTTAACGAATTTTCGAAAGGAAAGAACTAGAACTTTATTCTTTTATTCAAAATGACCACAAATTGAATAATAATGTTTGAAATAAACTTTGCAATTTTCATAATTATGAAAAAAATTATAATTTTACTCAAACCTAACTTAGATTTTTAAGTTATGAAACCTAAAAATTATAATAATTTTGGTCTAGACTTGACTTTTTGTCTAAAATACCAAATATTTATAATTTATTGAAGAAATGATAATTATTGATGAGATTCAATAGATTAGAATCAAAAATAATGTTATGAAACAGATGTGAAGACCAATAACTGTATTTGAAATACCTTTAAAAAGCTATCATTTCTATAAAGTTGTTAATAAAGTTGTTATTGTTTTCATTCGCCACAACTTTTAATTTACTGAATAACTGATTTTTTTCCAGAACAAAACATTGAAAACTTTTGATAGAATTATTGAAAAGTGGAAATTAAAAAAACATGACATGTCATGCGTATTGCTTTCATACATTTCAGGTGTAATTTTTCCAATAAATATATAACATAGAGATCTTATGCTTAATTAATTAATAGAAACACAAGTAAAAGATTCATTACTAATTGGAAAACAAAAATAGTCAACAATATAAATAATTTAAGTAATAAGTAAATAAAAAAAAGTCAAATAGAAAATTTCATTCCCATTAATCGTAAAACCTATTTATGGCACAGTTTATGGGGAGAAATGAGTAGTCATTTAGTATTTGATGATTGTTTAACAACCTTTAACACTAAAATTTACTGTTTATGCAATGCATTAACTTGAAAATGAAGCCAAATTTGATTGACATGACATATAAGAACCTTTACTCTAATCTAATGTTTAGTGTTTGCCTCAATTGAATAAAACTAAAATTATGCATAATTCATAAGTTTATGCATAGGTATCAAAATCTTAGTTTTCTTCAATTCATAAAATATTTTAAAATCAATTTCAGACCTATTTATAAATATGGATTTAAATTAATTGTTCACTAAAAGTAGTTAAGAATCTGAGTTTAGATAAAAAAATAAAACTCTTTACAGAATAGATGTAAATGAGACTAATATATGGCATAAATGTAAAGGTTCTCATATAAGGGGTTTTCGATTGTACAGTTTCAGAAGCTCTCATCACTGTATTCTATTTTACGTTTTGTCCAATTTCTTTCTTCTTGAATTCGCTCAAAACAGTCATATAAGAAAACGTGCTATAATTGAAAGATAGAAATTAATTTCAAATTAACTAAAGTATAACAAAATTGATATTAACATACATATGGAGTGTGTATTCTGACAAATCTTGGTTTTTTATCAGGTCGTGCGTATTGAAAAGCAAATGCCAGCCCTTCCTCATCGATCTCCCATTCCTTAATGCTTTCCCAACTGAAATCAATAACTTGTGACTATTAAGAAAAGGGTTATTCATTATTAATATTATTATCTGATAATAAAAGTTATTTTCAAGTAAATAATTTACTTCTAGTGAACCGTCATCTTTAGAGGCCTGCAATTTAAAGCAATTGATGCCTACGGTTGCGATTACATGTCCTTCTTTACGAGCATCACATGAGCAGTGAGGGAATGATATTTCACCGTATCCTTCGAGAGTTCGCACCAGTTTTAGATACTATTCAACAATTTTTAAATCAATTAATATAAAGAGTGATTCGATTGTTCAATAGATAAAAATCAACGAATCATTAGAAGCTTTAAACTCGTATTCAATGATAAATAGTAATAAACAGATATGTGTCAGTTATGGACAACTGGTATTTCATCTCTAATTTTGACTTTGTTTGACACTTAGTATGCAGTGAAGGCAACCCAACAAAAGCCTGTTATGGTTAGGCTTCACAGTAAGATTGGGTTGCCTTCACTGCATACTAAGTGTCAAACAAAGTCAAAATTAGAGATGAAATACCAGTTGTCCTCATTCTGGTCAAATATTGTCGTCAATTGAAATTAAGCTTTCTATTGAATTCTATATATAATATCATTCGTGAAATGAAAGATACTTTTAAAGGTAATTTCAATAGATCAATATTTAATTACATCTGACTTTTTTGATGAGTCCTGTAATGCTTTGAGTTCATAGAGTTTATTTCCAGGTTTTATTTGTCCTTTATTTACGTCATCGACAGCCTATCATATGATAAATAAAGAATTAATAAAAGAGTTAATAATAATTAAAATAAAGTAGTGGTGAGAGAAATACCTGCCAAAAGAAAAAAGTTTCCGTTAAGTCATCGTGACTTAATTCAATTTCTTTACTTAAAGTGAATAACCATTTTTTGATGAGCAAACAGGTTGAGGCAGCCGTTGAATAGTTTTGAATATAGAGATTATGAGGAAATTCATTTGGCTGTAGTTTACGTTCAAACCCATACTCAACGATTTCGAATAAAGCAAAATGAGACGCCATTTCTCTCTTCAGACCAATCTTTTCAATCACTACTTGATAGACATCAACAGTTGAACTATTTTTTCTTACATTAACTGAAATTGTATTCTTATCGGGAAGAAGTATTTTCAAGTCAACCGGCGCTGCATTCGTTCCCTTTTTGTTGAATTAAAATAAAATATATATAATAATAACTTAAGTTAATAAATATGAAGAATGATATCATACATGTTCGTCATCGAAATCAGTCAAGAATTCTTGCATTACATCACTTTCAGCAATGACTCGAACAGCACATACTTTTTCGAGATACTGTTCTAAACCTCTTCTCCGAGTATCTAATTGTTGATCAGATAGAGAGAAAGGCCATTTTCCCGGCAATTTCGGAAATTGAAAGTCAGGAAATTCCTTTTTCAGATTATTATTAAGATTAGAATATTCACGATATCTTCTTGAGCAGAGATGACGTCCAGCCATATATATATTAAAGACTACATATTTATCACCATTCCTTTCAATATAATTATAATCAGGTATTGAAATAGGAAGCGATCGTTTTTCGCTGTAATCAAAGTAGGAATAAGTGGAGGTCTCGTCGCCGGGCTCTAACTTTTCGGCTTCCTTTACATTAAGTGAACAATAAATAACATTAATTTAATAGCTTATAATTTAAATAAAAGACATACTCGAGGCGTCACAGAAATGACAGTCAGTGTAAGTTTGTCTCCACCAGACTTAATAAGATCTACAACTTGTTTATGTTGTGCGCCCTCAACACTAATACCATTTACTTCTAATATTCGATCGCCTTTTCTAATACCTGCTGATTCCGCTGCACCACAATCCAGAACAGCTGATACGTGTTGTAGTGGAGCATAAAGCTCACCATTAATACTACGAAGTGGTCCGCCTTCAGACACTTGTCCCCTAACGTTAAAACCAAATCCTGTCTCAGATTTATAAATCGATACCACTCGAGGACCAGAAACTATTGATCTCGAGTTCTTCTCATCTGAATCACTTTCAGCCATATTTTCTATCTTTTTATAATTATTTATTAAATTCACTTCAAATCACATTCAAATTAAAACTCAATTAATCTCAAAATAATTCAATACTTATTAATATTATTATCAAGTATTCAATAATTATATTTTTCACAAATAAGTTGAATCACAAAAAACTTTCAATCAATTTATAATACTCTAAAAGAATAAAATAATTAAAACTAAAATATTATTAAACTTTAAAATGATATTCAATATTAATATTATTTACAATTTATTATTAATTTTTAATGATATCAATAATTATGGATTAAATAATGTTTTTCTTCAATCGATAGTTTTGCTGACATTTGTTAACAATTATTATTATTTAAATAATTCATTAATAATAATAATTTTGATATGAATTTCGATAAGAGATTAAAACATTATAAATACGAATAAATATAAATAAATAATTTTTTTGTTTAAAAATGTATGAATCGCTGCCATTATTATATCAAATAATATTAGTTTAATATTCAATAAATAAATATTTATTATTGATTTTAATTATTATTAGTTAATAATTTATTATTGAATAACACGATTGCAAAGATTGTCTCAAACAAAACGCCCACAAAAACCCTTTTCATAAATATTGAAATCCACAAAAAATACGTCTTTTAAGAGTAGAGGCTTTTATAGACCCGAATCAAGTATTTTTAATGCTCACTATTTTGAGAACTTACTTAAGATTAATCTCTGACCTCTTACATAACTCGGGTGTAGTTTAGAATCTGGTGGTGTTGTTCTACTCAAACTCTTCCAGAAGGTCATCATTTATATCTATTTTTTGGAGAAAAGTTTTGCATTATTCAGATCAGAAACAATGCTCTCACAAATCAAAGCAGTTGTGAATGGAAATGACTAAAGAAGAATTCATAAGCTGTCAAACATCTAATAAAACGAAACCTGAATCGGTTTTGAAAGCGAGTTCTTCTGTGGAAAAAATGAATGCAAAAGATAATAAACCAGTGAATACTATGGCCGACGACACCGATGTTTCTACTAATCCTTCAAAGAATTCAATAAATGGAAGCCAATTCTCTGGTCTCATCTTTGAATCTTATTTTCTTCTCTTTATATTTTTGTTATTCAATATTCTTATTGTTCATTAATTTATTATATTTTGCAATAAAAAGCAAATGTATTAAATATTTTAAAGTATTTGAGTTTGTTTTTCTGTTCTTTAAACATTAAAATATTTCTTTTTCTGTAATAATAATTTTCAATAAGTATTCGCTTTTTAAACTTTTGATATCATTATAAACTTTATAATGATATCAAAAGTTTAAAAAGCGAATACTTATTGAAAATTATTATTAGAGAGAATTATTATTATTCTGAGAGAAAATAATGCGATGAATTCGTTTATTCAAGTTTTGAGGAGTTTTCAAATCTGAAATCCCAAAAAAAGAGAAAGAGTGACAGAGAGAGAGAGAGAGAGAGAGAGAGAGAGAGAGAGAGAGAGAGAGAGAGAGGCAAACAATATGAATTGAATGCTTTTCCAATTATTTACAGATTATTTATTTAATTTATAAGTTATTTTTGTGTTTATGCTATAGTTTTATTTAAAATCTGTGGGTCAGTATAGCTGGTATCGCTTCTTTAGTGCTAATAATTTACATAACAAACGATACTTATATTCAATTTCTTACTCTTTAGTTTTACTTTTAATTCAAATTGTTTAAAATTAATATCAATCAAAAACCAACTTTAAATACTGAAAGAAGTTTGCAATTGAGATAAAGATCGCACTTCAATAATAGAATGCGGTCTATCTGGACATATCTGGACATATCTGGACTATTGGAATACATTATATAACAGATGTATTTCACGATCAATTCCCTGATATTAATGTTTAAAATATAAATATTTAAACAGTTCACAAGCAATAGAATAATATTATATAAGGCTCGCAAAATGGTTGAATTCAATCAAATTTCAAAGTAATTTTAAAAATATTTATACATTCATATTTGTATTAGTATTAAAACCTATTTTTAATCAAAAATTGTTTGATTTCAGGCGAAATTTTATTATTTTGTTTGAACTTTTTTTGAATTGTTCTGAAAATATAAAATCTAAACATTAATTTGAAATTCTGTTATATTGGAACAAATTTATCTTTATAAAAGTGTGATATAAATAGAACCAATAGAAATGGGAAATTCAGAAGAACTTTGAATACTTACTTGAGTTTAAAATTATATGGATTCACATTATTTCAACATTCCTTAAGAGTTAATGGTTTTGTAGTTTCATTTATGCGAATTAATAATTCATATTTTCTTATTCGATAAGATATTAAGGTTTTGAATATCCTCTAATTGAAGAATATGTCAATTTTTGAAATCAAACTTTAAATATTTCTTTAAAACTACTTAAAACTGATATTAAAACAGAGGAATGATATCAAATAAATTAAAAATTCCACATTT
>JAQFXV010000392.1:0-23643 GCA_034694065.1 Camisia spinifer
ATATGAGTCTGATATGAGTCACTTTTTTATAGATAAAAAGTATATTCGTTAAACCCTTTTTATTTTCAATTATAAAGCTAGTAAACTGAATGTATTCCATGATTGATATAAAGTTGATATATATTGTTCAAGTTTATGTTCAACTATTGAAATATTAAATTAATAACTAAGTTATTAAATAGTGACTAACAATATAAATCTAAACTTTATTTCATTTTTTAGACTTTATTTACACTTTTATTGAATTTTAATTCAAAATCTGTCAATATTTAATACCGAAACATCAATTATTACTCAAATAATTCTAACTATTGATGCTAAAAATAGTTTCATATCTTGTTTAATTGACTTTTTTGATCTTAACTTCGACTTTATTTTTACAATTTTAGTTGAAAAAATTATGAGCTTTATAATTGAAAATTAAAATTATATGCAATACTAGTGTCTCAAAAGTTGATTTTTACTGTAAATTACAACTTAACCACAGTTTTCAATAAGTGAAAACTAAGTTCAAACCAACAATAGAGGCTCAAACTTTGCCTCTCAAAGCCCATAATAAGGTACCAAAATATTTGGGTCGTATGAAATTGTTACTTTAATTAAATTAGATTTCGTTATTCATTATCTACCAATTCAATTAATTATTCTAACATAACAAGTTAATTAGCTCTTTTAATTTTAGACACTTTAATCACTATCTTGCGTGTCATCTCAAACGGAAGATCTGATTTGCTGTTCATTTTCAATATATTCCGATTAAGACAATTTTTTTAGTTAAGTCAAATAAATATTATTCTGTACAAGTATGTAATTCTACTAATATATAGAGTATATTTAGCTGTATATAACTCATTGATTGGTTTATTTTCCTACAAAAATAACAAATTCACATTGAAATGAAAATGTTAAAAAGTCAAATTCAAATGAACAAAAGCAACAGAACAAAAACAAATCAATATATTCAGTACAGTTGCACAACAACCACACCAAATGAACTATTAATTGTGAACCGCTTATAGTTTTAGAATCAATTGGTCTCTCAATAAACATTTGATTCAATTAATTTCGATTAATCCGAATTCAATCAGAACAAGTAAAAAGTGTCAAATTTTTATTGAAAGTATTTTTCAAGTAAGATAAATAAGTATGAAAAATTGATTAAATATCTTATTATGAATGAGAAAATGAATCATAATATCAAGTTTCAGATTAGGAAAGAAAATGTGAAAATCGATAGCGAAAACAGATCCTATATTTGACAATTCTATGGTGAGAATTGAATAGAATTCGATATAACTATAATAATAATAATAACAAAGTTGTGATCATAAATTAATCAACTGAACAAAATCATATAAAGTGTAGTGATTATTATATTACTGCAAACTTTCTGTCTAAATAAACTTGAAGATTGAAATTATAAACTTTCAGTCAACTCATTTCTATAATTGGATATTTGTGTAATTAAATTGAATTTAAGTTTTTTTTGCTGCGCTAAATAATTATTTTTCTTTTTACTCATCAATGAAATGCTCATTTGTTGGTAAAAATGACTCAAGGCTTGAAAAAGGGTATAACATAGTAGACTACTTGCTTTTTGGCACTTAAAAAACTTTAAACACGATTTATCAATTTAGATCTCTTTGTAAATTGGATCGTGTAGTGCATAATTTGATATTTTGTCATTTTTGAATTTTAAGTATAGCATCAAATTTGAATATCAGTTTTTGAATATTATAAGCCTAAGGGGAAATGCAATATTTAATAGTAACATATAATGCAACTTTTCCAATGTTCATGCAATTGATTCCTTGTTCTTTTTTCTGCTTTTATAATCTGAAATTTTATTCTGATATAAGACAAATAATTAGTTTTAAAAATTTGTTGTTTTAAGTAATTAACTTTCATTTGTAAAATTTGAAATCTTCATTCTTAGAGAAAATGGATGAGCTAATTAGCTTTCAGTTTCAATTAGCTAAGATTGAATTTTACGGCCGTATGTGCTTTGCAAACATTGATTTTACGATTTTTCATTAATATTTGTCATAATGAAATAATGAAATAATGAATATATTTTCTATAGTTTTTATTTACGTGAAAGTCTGTTTGGAATGTTTGAAACATTTAGTTTTATGAAAATTTAGTGAACACATTAGACTGATCTAAATCAAAACTTTTAAAAAATTCATATTAAGTTCAAAGAGAGGAGTAATTTTAATTTTTATTGATTTATGTTCAGATACGACAGAAATATTATGCATTCGAACTATGAAAAGCTTAGAACTTAGTTTTGATAAGTTCAAGTTGTGAATCAAATAAAAGGTGCATTATTTAAATTCATTCAAATAATATATGAAATTTTTTTGAATTCCACTGAAGAATTTATTTGAATAATTACATCAAAATTTTGAAGATACGGCTTAAGTACTGAAAAAACATAGACTCATAGACTCACTGTTTGACTTATTGATTAATAAGAAGTTTTATTCGATTCTTTGATATATAATTTATAAAAGATTAAAACTTCTATCAATATTTGGTTCGAATGCATAGAATCTGAACATTACACAAGTTTTCCGGTTATTATTACTCTACTTATTTGATGTTAGATTTTTGATTCAATGAATATCTTGGTTAATGTTTGCTTTTAATTCTTTGATATTCTGTTATTCTGAATCCAGCGATAAATTATTGTCGATTTTAGTGACTTAAGTTTTACAAATAAATACTATTCTCTGTTAAAATAGTGAATAATTTGTTACATCTATTCTTCGTTCGAACTCATGAATCGCATGGATTGATATAAAGAAATTGATTTCTTCAATATAACATGTCTTTTCATACTAATTGCTTCAACTTTTAGAGAAAGCAAGAAGTCCTTCACAATTGAACCTAAGATTTAGTTTGCTGAGTATTTGAATTTTCTCAAAGAAATCAAACAAAATATACGTTAATTTGAAAAACAATTTTATTTACTATATAATTTGATAACACATTACTTATAAATAATAAATTGCAGCATTATATTGATACCATTATATGATAAAGGTTTATAAATTATAATCAATGTATACATTATTATGAATTTACTCGGAAATTATAAAAAGTACGAAATATCACTTTTAAACAAGGAATTTGATAAGAAAATTGATTCGTTAAACAAATGAATTTTTTCAGATTTTATTTACAATAATAAATTTGATAACCTATATTTGGCGAATTTCATAATTAATTCAACATATTTTACATAATAAGCAATAATTATTGTAAACCAATATTTAAATATTAGAAACTATAACATAATTGACAAATAATTTCACACGACTCTAACTTATTCCCATATTTACAGTAAATGATATATGAGAATAATTATATTAATAAAATGATTTATCCTTGGAATGGTTTTATATTAATATTAAGTAAGCTTCCTTCAAATTTTTATCTAAAAAAGTAAATCGCAATAAAGCATAAAAGTGTTTGTTAAAAATGTAGAAAAACTTCACAATTTATTGATACTTATTTTCACTTCGAGCAAACATTTACTTATGAAATAATTATGTTGTGCTATGACTTTAAGACCACATGAAATTTTTCATCAATTCAATGTGAATTTTGCTCCAAAAATTGGGCATTATTTCAAATTGATTGAATATCGAGTATCTTTGCGAATGAAAAATTTCAAAAAGCTATTAAATATGTTTTATAATAACTTTTTTTACAAGTAAGTACTCTTTATACAAGTCTTGAAGTCATATACTTTTAAGGGGAATTCAAGTTTCCGATCGATAATTTCTACAATAAAATACTAAGAATAAAAATTTAGTATCAAAATCAAAGTTATAAATCGAAACAAAAGAGAAAATTGAGTGCAATCGTAGCGTTTGATATATTATTTATTTATTCGGAAAAGATATTAATTTATTGATAAATTGGATTACATACTGCCCATTGCGTGACCATTTGATATATTAAAGACTTAGCTATTCAACTAATCAATATTATACGAGTATAACATTAAAACTTATTAAAGATGGTATTAGTTTTGAAAAGAGTCTCAGTTGTAATCCAGATAACAAATCAAATATTCATCAGAAATCAAAATTATTTATATAAGAAATTGTATTCAGAAGTAAACTTGAGTTAAAATTGAAGATTAATATTGATTACAACATTCATGATTTGAAGTCAAATTTCTTTAGCAAATAGAAAATTGTATACTATTTAGATGTAAATTTTTCATAAAGAAAGAAACTTTGAACTTATATTTGAATTAAAGTAAAAGAAAATGTCATGTATTTTGTGTAGAATAAAATTCAATTTAAATATGTTTGCAAAGATTTTGTTTGAAAAAAGGTTTATGGAAACTAATACTAAATTGTTTCCAATAGTTTCTGTGTTTCTGTAGATTTTCGAAATTACAGTTTCCTGTCCAATGTTGATGTAGACAACAATAGACTAACTAAAACTGTGCATACAGTATACTAACAGTAATGGCAGTGAGACTGTTATATTGTATGCTATTCTAAGTATAAGAGAGTGCACAGAATAGAGAAATAGAAGTTAGGGTTACTGTATATTTACTATATATTTACTGTTAGGAGAGAGGAGAGAATGAAGCTTTTTATACAACGATGCGATACATTATAAATCATCTTATATTAAGTCGAAAAAGTCTTGGTTTCTGTTTTGTTTCGCTGAGCGAGCATTTGGAATACATAGAAGTCAGTATCATGTGTTCCACTAATTCGATGCTATCATAAATATATGAGTCTATATCTTACAAATATAATGTTAGGCATACTGTCTATGAAACACAATATGAACCGGTAGTGATCTTAACTCAAGGCAATCACGTTGTCTGTACTTCAGATACTACAGGATCACATCCTGAAGAGATGAACGAGTAATTTGCAGCTGACTCTCTTGCCTGACTCTGATTAGGGCTACCATTAATGGTCATTACTTGTGGAGCAATACTAACGATTGGCTTTTGAACTGTATTCACCTGAGAATACAGGTTTTGGTTTTGAGTGTATAACTTAAAATCATTGAATGTTTGACGAGTGACGACATGAGTATTTAATGTCGACTGAGGTATAGGAACAGCTGGTATTTGAACCATCTTTGGTTGACACGGCATCGAATGAAATTTCATATAACCGGGACTTTCTGTGAATGAAGTCATTCTTAAGTTTGTTTCTCGCCCAAAATTAAGCTCATTTTTAATATTGGATGTCCTCTTCGTATTGAATATATCAGACGTTCTTTGAGGCCTCTTTGCTCTTCTTATAACCATTGTATTATCGGGTGTCTCAAAAGGTATCTGACCATTAATCGCAATATTATGTTGTGGAGCATAACTTAAATTGTGATTTTGTTCTGTTGGCAGTGAAGACATATACCTTTGAAGTGATAAACTTCTAAAACATGGTTTGGCCGCAGCCGCCGCCTCTGCCAATAATAAATTTCTGTGCAAAAGACTCTCCATAGATGACGACCGCTTGTCAGCCAAAGCTGTCGGCGGTGGAGTCGAATTTGCGCCATTGCTCGAGTTTGAATGAACACCACTTGACGTATCGCTACCTTTCTCTGGAGAAGTTGACGTCTCACTAATAGAACCCGAACGAGGAGTTAACTGTTCATTAATGTTTTGCTCTTCTTTTCCAAAATGTGCGGCCACTGAGAGAGGTGTTGAAGTCATATTATTACAAACATCGCCCGCATACCCAACGACAGGGGACTGATTACTTGTTGAATGATTCACATTATAGGCTGGATTTGATGAGAATGTGTGCTCTACCAGAAGTTCATAATCTCCATCCATTATCGGAGAAATTTTAGTTTTATGCATTTCAATCGATTCATTTCTCAGTGGACATAAACTCTAAAAAAATTTATGAAAATTTAAACATTTATCACAAAATGTTAACTTTAATTGGAAGGGGAATAGAAAAACATTATTTGAAACTTGAAAAACTTGAAACTTTTTAGTTTAAACTGAATTGCTGTAAATTATTAGAAGAAATACCGAATAAATATTAGTACTGTAGTGCTTATCATTATTATGAAACTCTCAAAGTGGTTTACTTTCAATGAATATTAACTTATACACCATATCTATAATAAAATAGTATCAAAGGATGCTTTCAAATTAATCATTCAATATTATTATACTTTTTCTCGAGTAGTAAAAAGTTTATTTCCTTATTATGTGTAAGATTACTATTTTCAACAATATTAAGGCTAAGAATTTATCGAAGTTTATCTTTTGGAAAACATTTTCCTATTTTTAAGTAAAACTCAAAATTATTGATTTATAAGAATGCAGATCTTGTAGTGAGTTTGGAAAGATTTACTGGTATATTGAACTCTCTTTTATCGAACTGATGCAGTGACCAGTTCGAGCCTATCTGTGATCTAAGAGATTCACTATCAGAATAAGTAAACACAAATATTTCATATTTGAAAGTGAAAAAATAAGAGTTCTTTTCAATTTGAATAAATACAATGCATATGAATTAGAAGAGTGAACAGTGCAGTACATTATCGAGTAAAGAACTTATGAGTATTTTATTGATTTTTGTGAACTTTCTCATGCAGTCAGTGATGTTGTGAGTGAAGCTTTTCCATTATTCAATTGTTACAAACTTCTTAAAAATATTTAAACTAATTTTGAGAACAGATTAGACAAATAAATACATATTGTCCATAAAAATCTTTTTCAAATATTCTATTCAAACCTGAATTCACAAAATAATATAATTTTATCCTTATTTCAATACCTCATTCATTTATTTATCAAAGCTCTTACACTGTATTCTGCAATATTCTATTTAGAATTCAATTACTAAACGTATATTTCATTCATGCATGAGCAAGGTTCAAGCCTTTGGGGAGGGGGTCGAGATTTATCGAATTTCAGAGGAGGTTAAAACTCTTCGTATTTTAAAGACAATTTTTCAGAATTTGAGACCAAATATTTTCTAAAAAAATTTCGAAAATTTTCATAAATTTGCTTAAAATCACTTAAAAATTCAATAAAAATAGTAAAATTCGAAATTTAGAGACAAAAAATTCAATTTTTCAAATGTATTTACTTAATTTTTATGATTTTTAGTGAAAAGCGAAGAGGATACTAAGCACTAAATTTTAGAAATTCCATAAATAATCAAAGAGGGGACCAAATACTACTTTTCTGAAAATTTAAATAAAAAGCGAAAATACACTAAATTTGAACTTCCAAAAATCTAGGGTGGGTGTAAATCCTTGCAAACCCACCACTTGCCCATCTATGAATTCACTGTTATTTCTTTACATCATTTTTAGAATGATATTTACTTTGGAGACATGCGACTCATTCAGTTGATTTAATGCATAGTAGACCAAATTGAATCTTATGTTTTACTATAAAATTAAGCTTAAGTCAAATATAAAAAGCAAGATTTTCGACTCTAATTTATTTTTGAAGATAATTAGATTGACTTCAAATTAAAATATTATTCTACTGTTACTATGGTTTTCTTTTCTGAGTTAGAACTTAATAGCTATAAGTTTCATGATATACGCACTCAAATCAAAAAGAAGAAAATTTATAATTAAAAGATAATGAAGAGATAATTAGGAAATCAATAGTAAGCTGTTTCATATTTTATTAAAAATAAACCAAAAGTTTGTAACTGTAAAGATAATTCGAATATTTGCTATGATTTTATTGTAAGAATGAATAAATGTTTATAAATTCAGTCAAACTCAATATGATTGCGAAGTAATTGATTTTTAATGAACTCACTCGAGAAGTCTTGTCATTAATTTGAAATAGGATTCTATTAGATTAAGTAATACCTTAAAACGTTTCATTTTATTTCAATTCGATTTATCTCTTTGTATTGGACACTATCCATAAATTTTTAAACTATTGAATTAAGAAAATTGGAAAAAGATTTTACTCCCATTCTATGTTGTTTACAATTGAAGTGCTATAAAATATTGAAGCATAAGAAGAATTCTCACAAAAAGCGTTTCCATTAAATAGATGGTAGACATCATTTTCTTTTGAACTCTCCTCTACTATACAAGATTGTGATATAAGTGCGAGTTATTTATTGAGTACATGAATAGATGGAATATCTTTATTGCTGTTCTGCTTATTATTAACATAATATTTCATTATTCATTATGAAATAAAGTTTAAGTTTAAAGCTAATGGAAACTACTTTACTCTAAAAGCTTTAACACAGATATTAGAGTTTGAAGTGAACAATGATTTATCAATTTATGAATAGAAAACTCTTTCGAATCGAATATAAAAGACAAAGATGTGTTCTTACCATATGTGTTAAGTTGCTTTCATTAAAATCATTTGTAACGATCCGACGCAGAGTGGCGTAGTCGCCATCCGAATGATCGGACAATTGATCCAAATCAATACCATTTTCATCACTTTTGTTTTTCTTGGATTTCAGTGTGTTTTTGGGTGATTTTCTAGCATTCTTTTTCTTTCCTTTACTACCAGTAGTACTGTTTCCGTCATCAAAAGACACTTTATTATTTTTGTTGCCATTAAATTTCTTATCATTTTTCAGCCAAGTCATGGTTTTCTCGTCTTCTGGTGATTCTTTGCCCAATACTTTATTAGGCGTAGAAGGCTTTGGTTTAAGCCAATAAATATCTTCGTCCTCTGTGGGAGATATAGGCTTCTGAACGAAACGTGATTTTTGTGCCACTCCGAGAATGGCTCGTTTTGATGCCTTTTCACGTATTTGATAAGTCTTCCCGTTTTCTATTACCAAAAGAGGAGTCTCTCCTCTGGCATAAGGCAATAATTTTCTATCGACTCTACTGTTATTATTAAATTTATTTTCATAATCATCGCATTCGAAATTAACAGTAAAATTCCATTTATTTTTGAGCGTAAGCATCAGCCAAAGTATGATCCAGAATAAGAAATAAAAGGCGGTTGAGATAATGCCTGCGAGTACTGCACAGTCAAGACTTCCGCAATAAATTACAATCAATTCATAAAAGAGAGGTGAGACACAAAGTGATAATATAATCAATGCAATAAAAGCGCAGAAGTGAGGCAAATGGCCCCATAATCGGTGTTTGTCGTGCAGTAACGTTATATGCAATCTTCTAGTTTGTGATACACGCCATTCACGGTATTTTTGTAGTCCATACATATATAACGGTGTGCTCGACATTGTTAGCAATATTATGTATGATATAAAAAGAACTGTTATACGAAAGGCTGTCAGATTGGATGAGTTGTAAAAACGAACCAATACTAGTGATGGATCACAAACTAATACTTTAAACGCTACTTGAAATGCGGAATAAATGAACAAACTTTGAACTAAATTGATAACAAGATGAATTGAAAAAAGGAATCCAAATCCTTTATTCACTCTCCAAAAAACAGAGGGATACCGAACGGCTAAAACGAATAATGCGACTGCAAAGTTGATCAATTCCATTGACAAATGTCCGCTTTCTTCTAAATGAACTTCGTATTGCTTCGCTAGGTTTGACTGCTTTGTTAAATATTGATTTAAAGTATAAGTTTCCAAATTAAGTTGATTTCTTTCCGTATCATTGATAGTATTTAAAAAGCTGAGCACTGATATTCTCTTATCTTCCAACCTGTTCAATATAAAGTCGATTTCGGTTTTCCAGATATCTCCTAAAAATAGATAACAATGTGAAAGATTTGTTAAAGTTTTGTTCTATAAAAAGAGATAAATTTTTGAAAGAACATATTCTTTTTCGGAATTTTACTCTGTAACAGAACTTTGTATACATTTAGCATAAATAACATGCTCTGGAGTTGAATAGACTGTGTCATAAAAATCACAAAAATAGTAACCGGGAATATATCATAGTTTCCAATCTCTAGTCATAGTTTATTACTTTGAGCTTATATTTTCCGTGTTTTGATCCTTTGAGGAATGAATATGGCGTGAAAAAGGAGAATTCATGATAACTTTTGTACAGTCAAACATAAACACTTCAGTTAAAGCAAACAAAAGGCATACAAATCCTTTGGATTAATGTATTGCAGACCCGAATGTCGATGAACCGTGAAATTAATGATGCAATGCTTTAGTTATACAACAAATGTATAACTCTCTACACAAACAAAGAGAAGTTTCTAATAACCCCTTCACAGTTAATTCCTCTCAGGAATTTTGATACTCCACTGGTTCTCTTGTTGCTCTTCATCATTATAAATAATTTTACTGAAATTCATTGTACTGTACTTTCTAGAAATTATGTTATCTTTACTGAAACCTTGTTAGAAATAATGGACCTTTAATCTCAATAATTTTTCATTATTTAAGTTTAAAATAGCCTTAATATAAAGGCAAAACTTTCTTTCGTTTCTATCAGAGTATCAAAAAATAATTCATGAACTAATTGTCAACTTTGATTAATTGTCAAAAAATTCGATAAAGTGATGGGTTTTATTGATTGAAGTTTAGTCGAAAAACCGCAATCTGTGATGAACCAAAAAGCCTGTGGTGAGCCTCAATATTGATCCTATTTCTTAAAATCTGGATGAAATATAGTTCAAACCTTTATCTCAATGATCTTAAATGGAGGGAAAACTTTTCTTTTTAGAAAGAGTCTCATTTAATAGTATATCATCTATATTAAGCTTCAAGTCTAGCGCTACCAAATTGAAAATAAAGTAAAAGCAAACACAATAAAGTTAGATTAATTTACACAAAATGATCCATTTAAAATTGTAGATAAATTAAGTTTTAAGACAAACTTTGAAAAAATACTTTATTGGAAATGTTTTTCATGAACATTTTATCGGTCACTTCATGAAACTCTAAACTTCTTGAATCAAATTTTATGATAAGTTTATGCAAATGTTTTCCAAGCAATGACAGAAAATATACCCTCAATTACGAGTGAATGCAATGCTATTTCAATTCTTAAGATAATAAAAAAGAGAGTGAAAAACAAATGGCAGTTCACTAATTGGCAAAACTCGCTTTATTTCATTTGATATAAATTAGAAGATCAATAAAGTTTATTAGGAAGCAGTGCGAACATAAACTGAATCTCTGTGCTCAGCATATAAAAAGTTGGGATAAATCAACTCATATATTACTTATATTCAGTTCTTTTGTTGATTCTTTGAAACATTCTTGAAGTCATCGCACTTATAAAATAAGAAAAGATTCACAGATATAGAAGTGAATTAAAAGAATTCAGATTTTGCTAAAAATTGATGTAAATAAATGAGAGAAATCTTTTGAAAAATAGAATACCTCATTAGCACAGGTATTAGATTTAGTTGAACTGAAGTAATAAATATTTAGTGAATAAAATATAATCAAATGAAATTATATTTTATAAAAGAAGACTTTTTCCCAATCAATAATACTTTGATTCAACATTTGAATCTTAAAAGATTAAAAAATAAGAATTACAAAAAATATAATCTAGAATTAATTCTGACATTTGTTAACTTAGATAATGAAACTGTGAAAGTATAAAATGATGAACTTTCTCGAGAGCGTGAAACATAAGGCATACATTCGAGTGAAAGAAGAAAATTTGAGCGAATCCAACCATGTGTGTCGAACTCGTGAATATGTTCATTCAGAATCTCAAATTTCATGCACTAGAAATTCAGGATAAGAAATTCTTTTATGCAGAAAACTTGAAAAGTTACGAAATCATTCACTCCTTCAAGTGAAGAAAGTAATTAAAATTTAATATAATTCTAAAATTAAATGCAATAATAACTAAGAGAATAATAATGCTTTGAATTTGTTTCAAATCAAACAATAACTGTTCATTCATTCATTGCTTCGATTAAGTTCAGTAACATTTAGAGAATAATCACTAAATAAAATGAAATCGACTATTGCAAAGATTGCATCCTTTTCACTATTTATGTTCATCAATGATTACATCACAATATCATGATCTGCCTCATAGTGTGTCGTGCAATAAAGTATCATTGCAGGGGTGAAACTTAGATTAAGCCTGATTTCAAAAGTAATAAACTAAATGCAATTCAGACAAATGATGCCATTCTTATAAATGAACTATAAATTCGTGTTCATCAATACTATTATTTTTTTATAAAATACAATTCTATCTTTATATTTTACTAGTATAACAAACTCATAAGCACTTATTGTTAACTTGTTCTCTATGTCTCAATATTAATAGATATGTTAATAACTATAAAACTCATTAATTTGAATTTTCAAACATTAATGCACAGAAACTTTATTAATATATTGAACACGATTAAAATAATAGCATTCGTTTAATCTTAGTTAGTTATATAAATACAAGCGAAGCTTTAGATTATGCAACATATTGTGCCATAAAAGCATAGAGAAAAGTATTTGTGGTTAACTTAAGTTATTCGCGTTTTGAGAAAAGAGCGTCTCAGCAAACATTACAGTCTAACGATTCTTCTCTAGAGATTGTCTCTATGTCTGCAAATGTAGGGTTAAATTGCAGCCCATGAACATTTGAATGGCATCGCATTTTTCTGTTCAAATGCACACCAATTTAACAGCTGTGCTCTTCTATATTATTGCTTTGGCCTCAACATAGAAAGTTAGCAGATATAGAAAATAATCGCCTGAGCAGTGGCGCAAAATACAGCACATCAGTTACTGTTACAAATATTTTTATTGCTTTATTTTTTGTTTTTAGTTTCCACTAAGAATTTTTCAAGATTAAAACATATGAAGAGTGAAGCAAAATAAGAACGAGAAAAGTTTGAAATGAAATATAAAAATGCTTTCGCACTTCACATAAAAACAAATATTTTCAAAAAAATTCATGTCTCAAAATGTTTGCGAGAAATTTAGTTTAGTTTGAGTTAATCACTCTCAAAATTATATTTTAAAATGTAATGTGAGCTCAAAGTAAAGTATTGACTACTATGAAAAGATAAACTTGAAGTTTAAAAATCTCATAATTGATGAGGCATTTTAGACAAAATGAAAGAATAAATTCTAACAAAGCTTCACATTTTTCAATTTCGAATTATATTTTCAGGTCACGTATAGAGTAAACTATAGCTATTCTTTGATATGAGAACATGAGAACAAATGGGAATAATAATTTGAATGCAATGATGCTCTACCAGAATATTATGATGAGTTTTATGCTTATATTGTTGATTTCGACCGCATCTATTGGGTGAATAGTATGACTCATCTTGAGAAAAACCCAAAATTCCTCCACTGCTTCCATGAAACTAATGCATTATTTGGCGAAATAGCTCTCAAAAGTGAGTAACACATCGATGCAGTCCACCAACTGGTGGTCTATTGATTAAACCTTGAAGGGATCGCAAACAGCGTATGTTTTAGAATCTTTATAGATAGAGCTTAGAGTCAATGCATTGAATAGTCTGAGAAATGGTTGTGAAGCTCGAGATGAGTTTACATTTTCTGTCTTTATTGACGAATGAGTAAATTCCAACTCCAACTGGTAAATAATGCAGATCTTTTACGCTATAAGTGTTGGACTCAAATATTTCTCTATTTATATAAGATTGTGAATCAATATTAAAGTATAGCTAAAGGTTACAGGTTATGAACAGAGTTTAGTTTATTGGAGAGAACTGTAAAGAACTTAATGACAAACTATAGATAAATCGATATTTCCGAGACATAAAGCTCGAGCTTATGATTTTATCTCATTTTTTTTTATTAAGATTGAAAGTCTCACTTCTGTCTTCTATCAAATTAACATAAAATATTCTTTTTTATGAAGCATCAAAATTTTCAATTCCGATAATTTGCAAAGTTTGTTGAAACTTAAATATTATACAAATTTTTGAATAAATTTATGATAATTTTAATCATATGAATTATGCAATTTTTAAATTCCCGTTCAATTGAACTATTTTTAACTTGAAAACAAGTTTAAGTGTAAATTATTATTATAATGATTGACGTACTTCTAAAAAATAAAAAACTTTATAGCAATTATAACTTAATTCAAAGAGCTATAAAGTTTGTGTCAACTGAATAATTATCCAATTTATTAAGCGTTAATTCAATTTTGACTTCTTTTCATTTTACGTTATTTCGTGTCAAAATGAATGGAAGCGCATGCCTAAGAATTCGAGCAAAAGTCGACAATAATAGAGTTTATCATTCGCCTCATTATTCAAAACGCGGAAAATCAACGAAAAAGAGGTCGAATGTGAAATATTTGCGATAATATAAATATTTTTTCTTCTTTATTGTCAGACTAGTGACACAATTCTATAATAGTGACAGTTTGTGTTTCAATTATATTCACAGAAAAAGATAATTTCTTTTATACGGTAACCTTCACTAACACTAAACACAGTCAATGAAACTAAATGTCCAAAGCATTCAAGAGTTTCTTTCAATCTAATCACTGAATAAAGTGATGGAACTGACACTGGAAGACAAACTTAAGGAACACAAGAAAGCAAAATAGTTTAATACATGTAATGCATAGTAAGTATTGGTAGAAATCGTAAGAATCACAAAGAATGGGATACAAATCTCTTGAGCAAAAACAATAAATAAATAATCAGATAAACTCATTATTGCAAACTCATTGAACTGTGACTGAAACCTATGGCTCTGCCAATGGTTTCAGACCTCACATATTGAAGATTGATTAGAATGAAACCCTAACTAACCTTTTCCGAGAAATCCATATTTGATAAGTTGTGCTTCCATTAGAACTCGTGGAATGAGAAAACATAGAGCAGCCAACATATGCAGAAATGGAGCAATTGGTACGCTATGTCTCCAAATGAGTCGGAAAATATGAAAGCGTCTCTTTCTTCTAATATCCTTTGCGGGCATTTTAATATTTTGGTAAATGTTGTTAACAGAAGGGTCGAAACTTTTTCGTTGATTTCCTAACTTGTGGCCATCATTAGAATAGTTGCCAATTTTCATGATCGCGACCACAACAAAGAATGGTAACATTACAACTCCAACACCAATGAATACAACATATGAATTGAGTGCAGAGAATGGCGGCCGACCGTTAGGCCACGGAAGCGATAAGTAAACGGTAAATCTTTTTATACTGTTTGCTATTATATAAACCTATAAATTAACAAATCGATAATCAATAAAATATTGTGAGTAAAGTATGTCTCATATAAGTTACAACCATTAAGTTAATCGAAAAAAGAAGTTGAGTGAAAATACCTGGAATGCCATCGCTATAGTGCAGTACCAAATAGACCATAAACTATTGAGTGTATAAGTGTGATGAGAATTCAACTTTTGGCAATCAAATGTCGACGAATAGCTTTCAGAATGCCTACTCTTCAATGCTCTTCCACTATTTGATGACATTTTACAATCTGATATTTCAAACCACTTAATAAATCATCTGTAGAATAAAAGGTATAAATCAATTCTTCAAATTCTTATCAGCAGAAACTCTGATTTACTTGTTGAAAAAACTCAAATTACACAATACTTTCAATACATGACTTGAAAATTAAGATCAAAGGAATATTTCTAAGCTTCAAAAATGAAGAATTCTTTTTAAGATTCCAGTTTCAATTCAAATGTTTAATGTATACCACAATTTCTTTACACGAAAAGCTTTGTAGGATTAAGTTTAAGACAAGGAATTCATTACTGAAGAATCGTATTTTCCAACCATTCGTATAGATTTTGAAAGATTTATAATTTTTTGAGCTTATTTTTCCGACGAATAAAAGCATTCCATAAAATTATTCGTTTTTATAATTCATAAAACTGCAGGTTTTGATTTATTTATATAAGTCTATAGAGAGGCAGACTTCAAAAGTTTGAGTAAAAACAAGTTAAAAGAAGTCATTTAACAGATGGAATATATATATATTTCATTAAAAAATGATCAATTATCTCATTAAAATTTAAAGGCAATAAGATCTGTACTCAATTTAATGGATAAAATTACGATTTTAATAGCCTTTAAAATTTTAATAAAAGGCTACGAATAGAATAGAAGTTTGAAAGTAGTGTTCGAAACTCATCTCAACTATAAAAAGCAAAGCTGTGTTAAGTAATTAATCAATAATGCCATAGAAATAGTAGTAGATTTTGGGCACTAAACTTAAATTCATTCATGCAGAAAAAGGATTGGCCACATCTTCATCTATTATCACCTCTAAATTAACGACAGCTGACATACGACAGCTTTCGGGTGAAATAAAAATACTTTGTTTATTATTTCCTTTTGAACTCCAATAAACTTTTTTGGCACTAAAATTAAGGCTCAATCAAATGATTTGGTGGTTTAATAAACTTTATTTACATAGAATGTCAAGAGTTGTTTCATGAGTAATGCGAACCAAATGATAACCAAATTTCCAATTAACTCAAAAGCTCGAGTAATAGTTATACTTAAATGAAAAGCAGATGTCAGAAAAGTTGGGCTTTCTCTGAATCTGTTTCAGTGTATATCAACATTAGTGTATATTTGAGAGTTAGTGATCCTCATCATCAACCAAGAATTCCACATATGGCCAAACATTAAGGCTAACGAAAGTTATTCAAACTCTCTCTTAAATATATACCAAAGAATTAGTTCTTTTATAGTTTTTTATTTGGATTCCGATGAAATAACAGACAGCAAAGCTTTAGAGCTATTTCATTCATTTCGAAATCGCATGTATAGCATAGCTTTCACTAATTATAATTGTTAAAACTTTCAATGATTCGCTTAATTTTAATGATGAAAAGCATCGAAAATACTTGAACTCCCAATAAAGGACTGCATCAGTAAAATAGACAATAAGTTTAACACACAATAAAATAGAATGGTTTTTATATAGAGTTAATTCCTATTTTTATAAACTTATTCAGTTAAAGATGAATACCATATCTTTCTCAATAGCTCTTCATTGAAAATGAGTTTCGAATAGACTCGTACAGAATATTCGGTATTTTTTGAAACCTAGTCACTCAACGAAGCAATGGAAAAGAGCGACAAGTTTTCTAATTCCGTGAGTAGCATAACAAATGACTGAAACTTCATCGTTAGAAGTATAGTATTCTCACAAAATATCATGAATTTTAAGTATTGTGTGTTTTGTGCATAAATTAAAATAATGAGCGGAAACAGAAATTTTAAGCCGATCAGAAACTTAGACTCCCAGTAATTTTCTCATTAAAAAATTTAGATAATCATAGGCTTAAGCGTTGATTTAGTCAATAATGTTATCAAACGCTTGAGCATTAAACTAAACTTATTATTTCTGTTAGAAAGAAAAAAATCTAATGCTTTTTCCATTACTGACTTAGAAATCCTGTGGAGTCAAATCGATAGATCTATTTCTTTTTTCTCTACTCAACTTTTTGGGTGTGAACTGAGTTAAAGCTTCACTTTTGAAATGATGTTAAACTTCGTTTCTGAAAGTTGTCACTTTAATTTAGAAATTTTACTTTAGCAGCTCTATTATTCTATATACTATATGTATTACTTTACAAGCTTTACATCCTCTGCTGTAACCAACAAGAAAGACACTCCTTTGATATTCTAGTTGTAAACTTATAGTAATGCCATTATTTTTTTATGAGTGTATGAAAACACTTTCAACTGACGAAAGCATAAGCCCCCAGACGTGTGAAATAACGTTAGGTTTACATTATTTTTCTTTCATCAATAAAATTTATGTATACAGAAGTTTTAATGCGCTCAAAGCGTTACTCAAAATGCTTTATAGCTGTTGATCAAACCCGTGAAATCATTGAATACTGACTGCTTTATGTATTAGTTTTAGCGATTCTGTATATTAATCAAAACTAAATAAGTTTGAATTACTTCATAAGTACATCGCGAGGGACTGTAAGGGTTTATCAAGTGAACTATCGAGAAAATTAATTCAAATCATGGCAATACGCGTAAGCCACTAATGGTATTGCGTTAATAATATGCAAAGTTGAACTGAGCCAACTCGTAGTGAGCGAAATGGTTTAAACGTTAGCTGATTAATGATTTTTTCAATGCATTTTCAAAGGTTAATAACTTAGTTAATTATATCAAAATGAAATTTCCCTAAAAATTCTTTTAATGCAAGTAATTTTATTTTTCTATATTTCATCGGTATATTATTTAATAGTTTTTGAATTTATTTCAATTTCATTAGGATTCATTCAGCTACAAATTTTAACAAATTAAAACCGAAGAATATGTTTTCTATTCAAAGGACATTTCAACAAATACATAAATTATGCAAAATATAATTTAATAGAATGTCAGTATTTTGTTATCTTAATCAAGACAGAGATGTTATTTTATGTGAATAAATGTCTTAAGAGTTGCAAACTTTTGATGATGAAATCTGATATGGAATATGAATATTAAAGTGAATCTCTTGGGAGAACAGAATCACTAAAAGCTTTAATTAAAACAAGTCGTTTGGTATCCAATAATTCCTAGACCTAATTATATGATAAAATCAGTGACAATTTGTGAATCGACTTGAGATTATTTTGGGTTTATTGACCTGTCAACTAATTGTCTTGACTATCAGTTTGATTTAATCAGATTTGAGTAAAGTTTTAGGGTTTATGAGAGTGGGATAGTTTGTTATGAGTTATTCTTTTACAAGAATAGAATTTGACATAATTAGGCGCACAATTTATAACGAATATATGATTTATTTTGCGTTTTAAATAGATTTTGTTGTTAAAGTGAGCGCTAAAACAGTAAATTATCTCCATTATGAACTGTACATATGAGAAGAACATTAATAATAAATAATTGATAAGTCAACTTAACATTGATTACAGTAAATGCTATATAAAAGGATTTTTGTCAAATCGCTCATCTGATGGCTTACTGTACTATCGGTTTAGTCTACAGACAAATATGCATTACAAATGGGTGGCATTTAATATATTAACACTTGAGTGCAGATAAAATATAATCAACGAATTAATGGAAGCTCTAATTCAGTCTAATTTTATTTTCTATTTTACATTCACTGAAAGTTCATCAATTGAACAAATGAAAAGCAAAGGCATTTTACTCAAAACAAACAATAGTTTTCTACTCAATTTTTGAAAGAAGACACAATTTCCAACTCTAGCTATTATTGAATTAGAAAATCAAAAATCCAAATAAAGTCACGCGAATAGTGAAAAGTTTGTATTATTTGAAGGTTTCAGACATAACTTATATTGAATACTAATATTTGATCAGTGGATAGATCTTTAATTTAGTTCATTAAAAACAGAGAGATTATAAAAATGATGTAAAAACTTACTTGACGTGAATTGAGAGGAAAATGTTGATAATTTGCAATTTGATCGAACAGTATGTAAGCCTTATTAGTTTGAATATACTGTAAAAACTATAACGTATGTTAAGTTAAGAAGAAATCGGAAACTTATAAACTAATTATAACAAGACGTTTGTATACACAAACTGACACTTGTCTCTATGCTTATGCGGCCCTCGAGACTGGTTCGCGTCTTTTACAGAAAAACTTTTATCCAAAGCTCAGATATGATGCACACTTGGTTTATGATAGCGACAGCTTCTTCACCGAATGAGTGCATTCGCTAAAACGGCAGCTGCGGTTCATTCCATTTTACTTATAGGGGATTCAACACAGGGGTGGACATTAGTCTTCGCTTAAAGACTCTTTGCGTACTGACTTTGGATATACCCTACAATCTAACGATCAATACAATTATATTGTAATTTCTTAACTATTATTTCTATAACTCCTCTAGTTTTATATCTGAATTGATTGTTTTATAATCATTCTGAAAGATCGATTTCTTCAGAGCTTTTGCTAAAAAACTTTTATTTCTCAAGAAAATTACGATTAAAGTGTTTCAAATGCATTTTTTGATGATTGTATTGATTGAATATTTTTAGTTTAAAGTTTCAAAAATATTTATAAAGTTATTCAAATGATTTGAATAATCTTGAAATAAAATATTGATATTTTTATGACAGAAAATATTGATATTTCGTGAAACTATTGAGAAGAAAGTTGACGCAATTGCTCAGAAGTGTGTCTCTCCCTCTCCAACTTGTTTCACCTGCAATACCAATACTTGTCAAAGTAAAACATTTAATGCTTTCTATATGTCCTGTAGAAATTCACTTTTTCTTATTGAGAGCAAAATAAAAAGCTTTGTGCATTCGTGAGTTAATACCACACCTGGCGTGCGACACACGCGTCGGCACGTGCTTTAGTGCAACGCATAAATTGGAATATTTCGCTAAACATCTGCCGCATTCACCTTAAGGTTATCACCAAAACCCTCACTCAAGGTATTTGACTGAAGGGCTATTATATTTACAGACATAAGGAAAAAACGGTACCGCAGAATAATTATTGTCCTGTATTATGGCATCCATTGGGGCACGCGTTCAAACTTTATAATATTTGAGACCTTACAAGTAATTTTTGAACATCTGCCACAACCAAAAAGGTCAAAAAGGCCACAAATAAGCAGCTGCTCTAATTCGAGTGAAATAACAAACAAACTCACGTCTGATAAACAGTACTCAATAAGTATATGCATAAGGATTTCTAACATTCTAATAGACTGTGAATGAGACGCGAATTACAAACACATTTTTGAAAATATAGCATTTTATATCAAAAGTCAAGTTATTCTATATTTCACCATTTTTAAAATGATAATTCAAGTGCATTACTCTATTTGTAGTTTAGTTGTTAACTTCATAATACTGGTAGCGTAATAAATAATGAAGTACATGAGCTTGAACTTAATTATCATTGAGATTGAGCTTAAATACTCAGATAGTTGAGGTTCAATCTTTAAATTCAATTTTTTTATCTAAATATTATAAAAATGGAAGTTCGCCGTTTTCTTTTTCAACTAAAAGATTAGAATCTATAAACTTGAGAAAGTATTATTGAATCCTTTTAAATTGATAGGCAATTGAAGAGCTCATAAATCGTGAGGCTTGACTTCTCATATATGAGTTTGAGCTTATTTTCTTCAGCTATTATAACTACAAAAAAGGAATGAATTGCACTTTATTGTAAGATTATCAAACTTAATCTGTATAACTATCCCAAATGTATTGCGAACAACTTTAGTTTGATTGGATCAACACTTCAAGTGTGAGTTTTATGAATTAATGTCATTCTCTTTGAAATATTTGCATTTATGATAACTCAATATTAAGGAGAAATAACTGATTCTTTCAAAATTAATACTATATTCTGCGCGAATCTTTCACTCAATGTAACTTTGGAATAAACATGTTTTAATTTCAATAAAAGATAAAAATAATTTGAATGATTAATTTTTTAACAGAACTTCAATTTGAAAAGCATAACAAAATGTTGTAATTTTGATTTCCAAGTAATTTATAATATGACATATGATGTGAAAAGTATACATTACGAGTCAATGAATGTAACCCAACACTTGATGCAAGTAAATGGAAAACTTACTATATTAAAGCTTATACAAAGTATTATAAGAATAGATGAGACTATACTTATTTAATATTCTGAAATCTTTGCGGAATACTCGTGAGAAACATTTGAAAATAATTACAGGTAATTAGTTTTCACCTTTTGTTTCAAGCGATGATTTTTGAATCAGCAAAAGTACTTCTATTAATTATATTATATTTTACTTGACGTAAAACTCTTCATTTCTCACCAAATTAAATTTTTGAAAATGAATTTTCATTTATCCAAACATATAATACCAAAATCGTCTATATAATAATACGCAGATCTGTCTTTGTATCTATGCATTCAAATTGTAGACACTTTATAGACAAATTAATGATATATTCGTGATCAGTATCACCTATAGGTCGGTCATCAGGCATTTCAATTTTGAAAAAGTGACCAGTGGTCAAACTAGGCTAAAAAAGTGGTTCCGCCACTGAGTTGATAATTTTCATTTTAACGAGTTCGGTGCGCACGCATTTAAATTTAATAAATTCATTCCAACAATAAAATGGGAAAAAATTTACTCAGTGGCGGAACCAGTTTTTGCCCATTCATTAAATGTTTCAAAAGCAAGCTTTGATGTCATTTCTGTCACTCTTGTTTTTCCAAAAAATAATTTAAATATTAAGCTCTCAAGAATAATTAATTTTCCTAAGCTTCAGTCCAAGCTTTTTAAAACAAAAGAAGGATATTATAATTACAGGTAAATTGAATGACTCATAAATAGACTGGAAGAAATTATTTCAAGCGAGACAGACTCAATATTATAACTTAGTTCAATTCAATTGGATTCTGTTGTCAATAAACGAGAGTTCGTTTCACTCAAAATTCAAAGATTTGTCATTTTATTGATTTTAGTCTGCATTTGATGTTATTTGATCTGAAATCAGTAATAGATTTATCAATAATAACGAATGGAAACCATACACTTGAACATTACTGTAAAAGCAATGATACAAAATATCAGTATCTATTTCAATGAGATGGAACTCAAAATAAACTTTAATAAATTCAATAAAATATAGATATAAACTGTTGAATTTTTTGAACGTGGAAGCTCCCCCAAAATTTCCCCCCATGCTTTATTCGTTTTTCATTATACGTTTCATTTATTCGTTTGTACACATATCTTTATGGGGGGAAAATTTGGGGAAGCTTTCGCGCTCAAAAAAATTGATAGCATTTATTTATGATTTTATTATATCTATTTAATAGCATTGTATACAGAGATGGGCACGCTCAGTGCTCGGGTCAATTTAGGCACTCGACGCTCGCGCTCGACTTTCAAGCGCTCGCGCTCTGAGTACCGAGCGTTTAGCATGTCGATTTTAAGTATGCATTGTGATCAGCCGCTTAAATATTTGAATTTTTTATTGGCAAAATTCAAAATTAAAGTGCAGCGCTCGGCGAATTAGAAACTCTCAGCGCTCGCGTTCCGCACCGAGCGTTGTCTATCTATGATGTCTAATGCTATAAAGTTATCGATTGCACGATCAAAAGAGTATACTCTCATAACTTTTAAGCCTAAATGAAAACTTCTCATCATTAATTTATTTTGTTTTATAAGTATTTAGATTTCACTTTTAGTTTCTCTAACCAAACAATTTTTTCACCAAAATATGAAAATATCAATAAATAAATATTCGATAAATCAAATTCGAAATGAAACAACAATTTAAATAAGATATACTTTCAATTCAATTTGATTCTATTTACTGTAAATCAGAAATGTATATATGGCGGTTCTGGGGCGTACGAGACTCGTACTTTTTCGTACTCGTACTAGTAAATTTTCAACCTAAATCAACAAATTTACCCTCATAAACAATAAATTTATAGCATAAATCAATAAAATTCATGAAAAAAAATAAAAAATTATATCAAAAAAAGCTGGAACCCACACACACATACTTTTCATACCCCTCTGAAATTCATCAAAAATACAGGATTTCCATGAAAAAACTCACAAAAATAACGTAATACTCACAAAAATAGCTAATATAAACCAACAAAATCAATGAAAAATACTGAGACACTATGAAAGTATGAGTACGTACTTTTCTAATAGTAACAAAAAAACCTATTTTCCATAAAATAAAATATTCTTTAATACATTTAGATTACAAAGAACGATGCCTGCCCCCTTATGGGAAAATGCCCTACGGTGCACCCGCGATTTGATGATATATTTTTGTAGAGGA
>JAQFXV010000393.1:0-23602 GCA_034694065.1 Camisia spinifer
AAATGAATTAACTGATTTTTAAGATTATCATGAATTTTTGGAAAAAATTTCATGAAAAAGTATAAGGGTACCCCCTTCAATTATTTTCCTCCCGGAATCGGATCAAATCCACCTGGCAACCGTATCTTTTCAAGCCTTAAACAGAAGTTTTTATTAATAGTAGGAAAAACCCTCTCAGGAAAAACTTATGTTAAATATAAAACAAATAAAATTACAATAAGATTCAAGTGAAAAATCACACTTTTTAACAACATATTCATAGAAAACAAAAGATAATTAAACAATCTATTTATTAGTAAAACTAATGTTAAATTGAATGCAAATAAAAAATCAAGCTTTAAACTTACTATTGATTTAACAAAAACTTCAAATAATTTCAATTTAATAACCCTTGAATTGATGACAAACTTCAGTAACGAATTCAAAACTTTCAATAGCAATAATGCTTTGAACGCGACTTTATTTTATAAGATTCAAAGCAAGCACTTATTCCTATTCAAAGGATATGATAAAATTGCGATTAAATTATAAAAATATAACCATTGGTTACCATAATATGGTGTCAGATCAGCACATAAAATGTCATCACTTTTCAATAGCAAAACTTCTTATCAATATATCTGAAAAGAAATTATATAAAATAGTTAAACACTTTTAACATGAGACGAAAACATGTATTTCAATCAAAATTGACTTGAAAAGCAAATAGTGGAGTCTATTAATGCTATTAATAAATATTTATCATAATCAAAGATACCTTTGAAACCTTTCAATAATTCTTGAATTATCACTAGACTTATGCGAAAATAAATTTATAAACTTTCGCAACACATAAAAGACAAGTAAAACTTTACTTTTTATAACTTTTAGTTTTATACGTTTATCACTTCATTAAGTCATTTATAGCTTTGAGATTCGATAATTTTTTATATAATCATTCACCAAACACTTGACAATCATGCTTTACTCACTCGTCAGCACAACTACATTATAAATTATAACATTATGCAAGACTTGAGTAGTTTTGCACACAATGATCATACGCGTGAAACTTAAATCATGCCATATATAGACAACTTTCGAAAACGGTTAATTCTTTTGAATTCACAAGCATTGGATTGAATGAATGCAAAGGTCTGAAAACCGCAAAAAGTGACCTGTAGTTCAGCAACTTTGATGAGGTGTTCAAATGAAAGAACACACCAGACCTCATATATTTTTAGAAATTTGTTTTTTAATCTCATCGAAAAAGTGGTGAAAATTTTTGAAATCTCTTTTCCTGTTGAATAAATACAAGAGTTCGGTACAATTTTAATGACCTTTGAGGTGAAATTAACTTATTGTACTTATTCAACAGGAAAAGTACTAAAACCCTTATCAAATTTTAATATTTTCGCCCATAAAGGCCACTATAGAAAAAAATTTCAAAAAAATATTTTTCACCACTTTTCCGATGAGATTAAGAAACAATTTTGTACAAATATATGAGGTCTGGTATGTTCTTTCATTTGGACACCTCATCAAAGTTGCTGAACTACAGGTCATTTTTGAGGTTTTAAGTTCTTTTTTAGACCTTTTCTTTCCATTTGATATACTTCTGTATATGGAAATTATATCAATTCTAATATAATTTCAGTTCAGTTGAAGTTTAATTGTAAATTAATTTAAGATTGACCCGTATTTGCGTCTTTGTGAAAAACTAAATTTTGAAAATTACTTTCACGCTTATTTCAAATGTGTTCAATGTTATATTATACGGGATGTAATTGAGTTGTTTCTTATTTTTGAATAGAAATCAAAAATTATAAATAAATGCGAATTTTTTGTTTAAGCTTTAATCTAGTGTAGCAGACAATCAAAATCAGATTCATTATTTAAAATATTCTCAATTGAATTAATGGCCTTCTTCATCTATGATGTGTGTCAAGTTTCTAATAACAGTCGAAACTTGAGAAGCTCATTTCTCAAAAATATTGAACCCTGCATAAAAACACAGTAAATGTGAATCCTAACTTCACGTGGAAGTCACGTTAACTTGTAAGCAGAAACTACATTACTCTAAATGGCTTAACTAATGACTGATATAAGAGTCAGTTAAGCGATTTAGAGTGAAAAATTTTTGCTCCGTCTGTTCTTGACTTTCAACCTTCATGTGAAAGAGTTATGAGTATTGTGTGCCTAAATAAACTTCAAGGCTGTCTCATTTGCAGTTATAAAATATTTTCGCATTGCGAATTAAACTTTATTCTCCATTGATTTGTATTATTTTCGATTGCCGTCAATTATGATAGCAATAAACTCTAACCAATGTAAAGAATGACATAATCTTTGGTTAAACATAAAATCAGTGGTTGTATTGAATTTCTTTCATATAAATGCTACACAAGTATACAATTATGAATAAAATTATTAATTCAAACTATTCTTTATCATTCACCTTATAAGAGGATAAGTAGAAATATATCAAATCAAAAAGTTAGAGAAAATTCAAAATAGAAATTTTTTGAAAGTAGTTTTAGTATTTGTTCAGAAGATAAGCAAATATTATATCATTGACAACAACTTGACAAAAGTTTATAAACAAATATTAATTTTACGAAAAAAGCAATTATTCATAACAATAGTTACTAACTCAATGGTTTCTGGAATATTTGAGTCAAGATTGCCATAATATCGACAACCATAAACTTGACAACCTATTAGGAAATAATTTGGATCTCAGATTATGGGAAAAAAACTAAGTTGTCGATATTGAGCCTTTTAGTATTTTAGCTGAAATTGAGATTTTAGATAAATTATTAGTCGATAACTAATTTTTTTTCTCGATATTATGGAAGTCGATTATGGTTGTCGATGATATAGTTGTCGATATTTCGTACTGACCTGTTTATCTGATTTAAAATACTAACCGATATTGTAACAGATGAGTAGCGTGACTAATATACTGGTGATGATTTTTGTAACGCTATTTATATCTTATCAACTTTTATAACAGTCTTCAGTCAGCAGTTGCAAACTTTTACTTAATTATCAAAACACAACAGTCACGTAATACAAGCGCAAGAATCGTGTGCAAAATCATGTGTACAGTACAGGTAATAGTAGAAGAAATTTTCTTCAGAGTTTCATTTCAAAAAATGATTTTATCATTCAATCACAAGATAAAAATGTTACAATAACTCAAATTATGTTATTATGCATTGAAATGTATCCGTGATCTATGACATCCTCAAATCCAAAGTAACAAAATACTAACTGACACAAACCTCACACTTTAAACCTTGAGAAATAATACATGATGAAGAAAAAATTTGTAAACATTAATTTATTGTGCAATATATGAGTCAAGTGATAGAAAGTTTATTTATGCTTCCAAATTAATACTACTATTTTCGCAAATCACGCGCAACAACAGTGATTTTTCAGGAAGGGCAAAAAATTGTTGCAAATTTTTATTATAAGCATATTTGAATAAAATGCAACCCAAAAAGCAACTCTTTCGTGTAAATTTTATTTGAAAACATTTTATTACAACAAAGTTAGTGATAATTAGACTTTTGTGTTCAAATTAATACACTTAAAAAGAAATTCACCATTTCATTGAAATCTATGTTGATTGAAGCGCAAAGCATAGAAAATAAAAATAGAACAAAACCCGGAAAAACTTAGTCTGTAGTTTTGTATTTTAGTCAAAGCTACAGCTGATTAAATGAATATTTAACATTGCTCTCATTATTATTCAATATTTGATCACTCTGTATTATTTGATTTATAATTTTCAGATGATAGCAATCTTATAACTAATGTTTTGTGCATTATAAAGAAAAATTAAATTATTTAAATTACTGTAGTATATGTACGGTTTTGATAACAATAGAACTTTTTAATTCAATATTTTAATTTTTATTTTACTCAAAATAAATATTTTAAGATATTATTCAAAAAATGGAAATTGAGGATAAAAGCGAAAAAGTCTTGGGAAATCATTAACGAATCAATTCGATTTATGGTTTTATTAAAATTAAGTTTAATAATAATTATAAATATATTGAAGAACTCAAATCTAGTAAAATTACTAGTGAGAAAAATTTGAATATTTTTTCATAGACTTTTTCATAGACTTAATAACTGTCGTAATGATGAAAAAAGTTAACTTTTATTTGATCAAAGTTTAGGTGAGGGCTTTCCAAAAAGTTTAAAATCTTATCAAATAAAGCTCATTCTCATACAGACATTTCCATACTATATCCATGTAAACCATTCATATTTGATCGATATTTGATATGATTCTTTGATAATAATTACAATAGAAAGTACTAATCAACTCATTTGAGCCGGAAATTCTATGATATGAATAACAATAGGCATTATTAAAAAAAAATTCAGATAGAACTCGAATAATAAGCAAAAATAAATTTAATTTAATTGTGTAAAACAGCTGTAAATTTTGAACAAATACAATGAAAATTAATGGTATTAAATAAAATTGATAATTAATGTAAAAGCTACCGAATATTATGTATTGTTAAAGTCAAAAGAAAAGTTCATTTTTTGGTTGAATAAAATATATACGTATGAATTTTATAATGTATAATTTTTTCCATGTAATTTATAGGCTTTAACCGTTTGATTGAATTACATTTGATTTTATTGCTCTGTATTAATGGATATTTAGCTGATATTTGTCCAAAGCCTGAAGTTTTATATCCTTGTCTTTGTCTAAGGGATGGCCCAAAAGCTATAATTGAATGCGGAGGTAATTCTGAATATAATATCACCACAATATTAAAAAATATTGCGCGAAACGCTGAAAATGAAGAACAAAAGTCTTTTGATAGTTTCAAGCTATCGAAGCCTACTATCAAAGAGTTGTCATCAAACACTTTTCAGGGACTGAAGTTCAGAAGTATTTCTATAAAAAATGTAACTCTAATTAAAGATTATGCTTTCAATGGGAGCAAAAGCTTGGAATATATAGAGATTTGTTGTAATGTTAGTCATATTTCAAAAAATACTTTTAGAATAAGTGAAAATTTAGATGAAGTAAAGCTCAAAGTTATTAATCTTACATCAAATCATATTAAAAGCAATAGCATTGAAATCGGGGCCATAAATAATATATCTAAACAACCGATAGAAGTAATTCTGGCCAACAATAAAGACTTCAATAATGTAAATGTCGAAACATTTGGTAAATTTTTTGAAGCAAATCCATTGAATAGCATTGACTTGTCTTTGAATAATTTCAAATGCAATGATTGTAATAATTTTTGGTTAATCAGAGAGAAATCTAAATACAAATTTAATTCTGATAGAGTTAAGAATATTCGGTGTAATGATAACAATAAATCATTCTGGGATTTGACTGTCACTCAAATAAGAAACCATTGCAAGTGTCCAACAGTTGGGGTTTTGTATCCATGTGTTTGTGAAGAATTGTATCCTTCATTAGACGGAAGGAATGGATCATTCCTTATATGTTCGGGTTATCAAAAATATTTACTGAATGATCGCATAAGGAATTTAAGTCGAGATCTCTTACCAGAAGAGAAACATTTTAGTAAAATAAGACTAACGAGTATTGATTTTGAAGTTCTAGAAGAAAACACATTCATTGATATACTTCTTGATGGCATTGAAATAATGAATGATCAGAAGCTCATAAAAATACATAATAAAGCATTCAATGGAAGCGAGACTTTTATGAGAGAATTTTCTTATTTCGGCGGAATATTACGTATTGAAACTCCGAATTATGACTTATGGACTCTTATCAAGTCGTTCATCAATTTAGAGTACCTCAGAATAGGTGAGAGTCATATCAATACAATTCCTGATAACGCGTTCATCAATAATAAAAAACTTAAGGAATTATTATTCGATGGTTTGCATACTATTGGACAGAATATATTCTCGATTCCTAACATAGTGGAGAGATTCTGGTTTTGCTGTGACTTAACTCAAATCAATAGCAATTCATTCAATTTTAATAATACAGTCAATAAAACACTTCATATTGATTTACACGCGAATAAACTTAAAAGTGATAGCTTTGAAAACGAAGCTTTATTGAGAATAAACAGAAAGACTATTCTTGACCTGACTTACAATCATAATATCACTTATTTGAAAGAGAAGACATTCGCGCCGTTTCTCAGCTCAATAGATGACAATACAGTTAAACTTTATTTTGGAGATAATTTCAATTGTCATAACTGTAACAATTCATGGCTTATCAGAAACAAACTTAAGTATAAGAATATTGAAAGCAGAGTTGATATTCACTGCATGAATAGCACAGTATTCTGGAGTTTAAATTCAACTCATTTTAATAACTGTTAAAAGAGAGAAAATATAAATTTCTTAAACAAATAATTGTTAATTAACATCTAATTAAATCCAAAATTTATTTTCGTAACATATTATAAGCCTTGATAAAGATCTTAGTTTAGATCGAAAACGTTCGGCTTCAATAAAAAATTATTTATTAAATTATAACTAAAGATCTATTTCTCTGTTAACTATTTAAGAAGTTGAAAATAAACTAACATTTATTGAATTACTTAAATTATTTCAGTTTAAATATAAATGTAATATTGAGTAAGTTTTTATAAAGCATAAAATATTCATTTTCAAGCCATAAATTTTCTTGTAATAGGTTTAAAATCTTATAATTTGAAAGAAAATCAATTTGTTTTCAACTTATTCGAAAATTTTGAAATTGAAACCTCATTTCAAATATTTGTTAAGCACTTATTTTCACCATTACTTTGCCTTCACTGAGTCCTGAATGCAAAAACTTATAAAAGAAAAATATTGAAATGAAATCAAAATCCATACAAAAGTTATAGTTCTTGTATAGACACTTACCTCTACAGCTCTGGAAATAGATTCAATACCATTGAAAGAGCCGTCACTTCTATTTTCTCCAAAATCAATAACTATTTTCAATTTATTGTCAAGAAATAAATCAATTAATTTATGCAAATATTGTTTATGCAAATACTGATAAGTCGTAATCGCAAAACCAGTAATTGATAATGATTTAGACAATAACTAGAAATTCAAATAAACATTAAATTAAAATTAAATTAATTGGTAATTAATTGTGTTTACTCGAGTGGGAAGTCTAGGAATCTGGACATCAGGCACTCCAACAGATTTATACCCAGCTATACCTCCAATGATAACTAGACGCCCTCTGACTCCAAGATGTTTGAAAAGTATTTCGAATAATGAACCACCAATTGATTCCCAAATGACATCAATGCCTCCCTTCAGAAAACATAACTTCATTATAAAAGATAACAAATTAACTTTTTTAGCGACTGACTGGATATTCACGGCTCAAAACACTATCAATGTTTTCCTCCTTATAGTTGATAACACGATCACATCCTAAATCTTTGAGAAGATTTTCTTTTGATTTTGTAGAGCAAAGACCAATTACATGACAACCTTTGAGTTTAGCCCATTGGACTCCAATGTGACCTTTTATTTGTATAATTGTATTAAATTTGATTATCTTTAGTTAAAGTTAAAATTTTTCTTTCTTATTGTTTTTCAAGTCTATATTTAAATGGTAGGAATAAACAAGTATTTGAGTTGAACTTAACTGTCAACAAATAGATTTAAGTTTTACTCAAGTAATCATTCAAGATATAATACCTGTTCCACCGGCTGCTGCAGTGATCAAAACTTTATCTCCTTTTCGGATTCGACCGGCCTATTAATGATCATAAAATTTCATGGAAGTGTCACAATTAATTTACTGAATTATCATTTTTTAAATATAAGCCTTTTTGATGAAATGTATGCATCTTTAAATCAATCGATAATAACAAAAATGATAGTTATAGCGCTGGTTCTCAGATAAATGATCTTAAAATTGGTATTTTGAACATAATTTGTAATAATTATTATACTGAACCTCATCGAGTCCTATAGAAGCTGTCAGTCCACTGATTAACAGACATAAAAACTCAGGTCTAGAGTCAGGAATAGCTATGAATTCATCAGAACTGATATACTATGAAAACAATTAAGTTATAATTTAAAAATTAATAACTATAATAATATTAAAATGAGTTAAACTTCACTGAATATTCCGCATAAGCGCAAGGGTTCGAGCTATAAAACTTATAATAAACTCCTATTTGTCCTTTTTTAAGATCAATCACATTTTTCCCCACATCTTCAATGATTCCGAGGCCCTAAAAATATCTATTATTTGAATGTATAATAAATAAAGTAATGCTAACTTCAAGCCCGATATCGAACGGGAGTTTTCCATCAGTGAAATGACGGCCAGCGGTAATATTGATATCAGTGGCGTTCACACCAGCGTAATAATTCCTGATCAGAATTTGATCATCTGATGGTGGGTTAAGTGGAACTTCAATTATTTCTGTAGCTTCAGAAAAATTTGATGACAATTTAATAACACTAAGTTTTTTGAAACTTTTAATTGTGTCAAACATTGGAATTAAATTACTATTCAATAGGTATTAAAAACATATAAAAATACTAAACAGATCATAATGTGTATTAGACCTGTACAAAAGCTCAAAATCCTCGGCCCGAACCCGCCCGACTTTTTCAGTCATTTGTCCAACCTGCCCGAACCCGACAGGCCTAAAATGTCAGACCGCCCGACCCGCCCGAAAGTTTTAAATGTATAATTCATTTCAATATCATTATCACTATTATTTTCGGACATTATTTCATTAACTAAATTGAGTTTATGAAAAGTATTGATAATTTTATGATATGCGACACAATAGCTATCATTCGAATGTAATTTTTACAGCTTTGAATATAAATAATAAGTGAAATTAGTTTTAATATGTAATGTAATATATATGCATCGAATAACTTAAAGAAAGTTTTAAAAAATTCTAATATTTTACTCTAAACTAATAGAAATTTCGGGCTTTTTATCGGGTTCGGGCTGACTTTCTCAACCCGAACCCGCCCGAAATTTCTGACACTTTGTCCAACCCCAAAAAAGCTCGGCCCGCCCGACTACTTAAGTGGCCCGAATGTACACCTCTAATGTGTATTGAGTTGAGAAAAGTTTTGCTCTCTTAAGTATTATAAATGAATGCATTTTTATCTTAACATTTACTGTAAACATAAACTTAATAGAGTCTGTAGTGTCTGAATGCTCTTGAACTTTGAGATCAGATCATAATAAAGATAATAATATCTTAGAAGTTGAGTATTTCATGTCCAACAATAAGGTTTAGTTTGTAATAAATTAAAACTATTATCTCTTTAATAAGAAAATTATTTGAATTCATTAATGCAACTTTTTTTTGGATTTATTAAAAATACTACTCAGAACGGATTCCTTCCCTCCCGAAGACACTAATGATCTTCGGGAACGTTCATCAATAGACATAAGACAGCCATAAATGGCATCTTATGTCCCGCTTCGCGCTCAGAAAGGAATCCAATTCTTCCTCATTGTAGTATTGGGTGACTTCACATTTGATGTGAAGCTAAGGAAACATACTATAGAAATGATTCTTTGAAGTATGATCTTAAACATTATCTCGCATTCAATGAGAGCCCACTCATTACAACTTTTTCCTATTAACAGTTATTAACTTTTAAATATTCCTTTTTAACTATTTAACTCACGTCTTTGATCAAGTGATTCAGTTTTTAGATATTGAGTTCATTTAAGCGTTCGCTTTTTGTGTAAAATAATTCTACTTTATTAGTTAATTATACTTTTCTACTCGATATTTAATAATTTATAAAAGTTTTAGCAGTTGATAATAGTCTCATATTCAAAACAAGTTATCTGTATATTAATCAATGTTATCGATAACTCGTTTTAAATATAAGTTAAGTTTTAAGTGTTAAGTCAAACATAAACTAAGTTTTCGCTACGGAAACCCAATAAATTATGATAAATGAATAATTTATTCATGTCATTAAAACAGTTAAGACTTTTCCGATTGTAAGTTTTCGATTAGTATTCAAGGAAATTATAAGTTTTTGTTCAAAATTTAGCTTTAATTAATATAAGATATAGATCATTTTCAAGTCAAATAAAATCAATCGCATTCAGTATGTCTTGGGTTTAGAACTTCTATCACAGTTGAAATAATTTAACAAAATTAGTCTCACTGATTATTTAGAGATTCAAATCATGTAATAAATCAAAATTCTAAATAAAAATGTTGAATAGTTTATAATTTCAAAATATTATCAAAGTTATAATTTATAAAACTAAAAAAAAAATATCTCATAGAAATAATATAAAGTTATCTTTTATTTGTTTTGCTTTTTAAACGTAAAAATTTTACTTTTTAAATAATTTTATGAATTATATGCATAACGAATAATCTGTTAGGTCGAAGTCATAAGGACTTTGATTATAAATAGCAGACTGAATAAAAAAAATATACAAACATCACAAATTGATTTCATAATCGAATCGGTGGTGTAATTGCTTTATAAAAATTCAGGTACTCTATAATCAGTTAATTTAAAAAAAAAGACAAATGCTATATTCCCAGCATATATAAGAGCCTTCAATTTATAAATCATTTAATTCTATTGATATGATATAAAATACATATAGTTTTATAGATATTAGGAATCGAAATATAAAATACTGCATTACGAACATTGTTATATTCAAAGTATTCCATATTTTGCTCTGAAAATGTTAATTTTGAACAATGCTATAATATTCTTATTGTTTTCTTTGAATAAATGTATAGCAAATTCAAATAATGATGAACTATTAGATTGTGTTTCCGAAAGTTAGTTCTGAAAGACATTTTTAAATTTATTTGAATTTTTGAGTTATAACATAATTATAACTACTTTTAGATAACAAACTCACTGAAATTGAGTGTAGAAAAAGAGGATGCATTTGGAATACAGTTGTAGAGAAACCAGAGATTCCTAAATGTTATTTCAATAAAACAAGTCTTGGATATAAAATTCAGAAAAACTCTTTGAAAATAACTGCGTCTGGTATTGAAGCGACGCTTGGTTTGAAAGAATCGGCAAAAATAACTTTTATTGAACAATTAGAAACACTAAAATTTGAATTGAATTATTTAACGGATCGTATTTTAAGATTTAAAATATATGATCCCAAGAATAAAAGATATGAAGTTCCCGTTCAGAAGAATTTTCCATTGCTTTTGGAATCACCGGTAGAGACAGATGAAAGAGAAAGAATGTATAGCGTAAATATTGACAATAATACTGATAACTTTCAGTTTAATATTACCAGAAAAAGTACTAAAACTAAAATGTAAGTCATTTAACATTCAAAAAAATCCCAATAATTTTCCGGCTATTTATACGAATGTTTATTTGATTAAATATAAGAGGACTTAATGGCTATTGAGTTCAGAGTTATAGAATACGAAACTCAATCTCAAAATAAAGCGAATAATATGAAAATATATTAAAAATAAAGTTTCTTTTAGTTTTGACTTATCTATCGGTGGTTTAATATTCAGCGATCAATTCATACAAATCGCTTCATATTTGGCTTCGAAAAATATATATGGTTTGGGTGAAAATGTTCACAAAACATTACGACATAACTTGAATTATAAAAGTTGGCCCATTTTTACAAAGGATAATGTTGTCACTGATGTGAGAAACAAATTAATTCGAAGTTTGTATTAATACTCACCAAGTATAAATCAATTTTTCAAATTATAGCATGAGAAGAATCTTTATGGACAGCACCCGTTCTATACTGTATTAGAAAGTAATGGTAATTCACATGGAGTTCTATTACTTAATAGTAATGCTATGGGTCTGTACTATCTTTCTTATTATTTTTATAGAATATTATCTCATTTTATTTCAAAGATAAATAATTTTATAAATAGAGTACACTTTAATGCCTTCTCCGGCAATATCTTTCAAAACAATTGGAGGAATATTAGACTTCTTTGTATTTGTTGGAGACAATCCGGAACATGTCATTCAATTATACACTTTACTGATCGGCAGAACATTTATGCCCGCATTTTGGGCCCTTGGCTTTCAAGTTTCCAAAGATGGTTATCAAAGCACTGCTCAAGTCAAAAGAGTTATTGAAAGACAAGTGAAAGAGAAAATTCCTTATGTATGTCTTATGGAATTTTTTTTATCTTATTAATTAATGATTAAATAGAATAAGTTATAACACGAAATTCTCAATAACAGGACGTTCAATATATTGACAGTGACTATAAATATGGTTCACGAGATTTCACAATAGATAATAAAAATTTTGGTTCATTACCGCAATTAATTGCTGAAACTCAACGTGATCTGAATCTTCACTGGACACCAATTATAGATCCTGCCATTCAAGCAAATGATTCACATTATAGTATATTCACTGATGGCTATCATCAGAACGTATTCGTGAAATGGCCTAAAAGTGTGCCAATGGCTGAACGACAGAATCCTTCAAATGTTTACACAGATCGTGATATAATGTATGGTCGTGTTTGGCCCGAAGGTCCGGTCGCTTATCCCGATTTCCTCAAGAATGTAACCCAGAACTGGTGGGTTAAAAACCTACAGCATTTGTATGATATCGGCTGGAAATTCAATGCGCTTTGGATTGTGAGTCAATTTATATTAAATTTTTGTTTTTTTTAAAAGGGGTTAAAACTCTTTTTTAAATTTTAGGACATGAACGAACCCTCAAATGTAAATTATGGTGACTGTAAGTATTCTCACAAAGGCTGTTATGAACTTCGATGTCCTAAAAGCAGATATGATAACATTCCTATCAAAATAAGTAAGTCTTATAATTCAAAACTAGTTTAATAATAAGTGTTCGACTAATATTTCAATGAATTTTGCAAATTTGAGAACCTCTTTGGGTTCACGAGGGTTTCACTCAATTAAGTAATGCCACCCTTTGTATGACTGCAATACAAGGCGAAAATGACGAGTATAGACATTATGACGTGCACTCTCTTTATGGTATATCAATGTCTTGGCCGACACAGAGGTTTCACTTTAATCAATGAGAATTATTCAATCAATTTTAAATATTTTATTCGCAAAACAGAGCAGTTCATGAAATAACAGGAAAGAGAGGTTTTGTTTTATCCCGTTCTACATTTGTATCTTCGGGTCGCTATACTGGCCACTGGTTGGGCGATAACTTCAGCATTTGGTCAAATGTCTATCATTCAGTTATAGGAATGTTAGAATTCAATTTGTTTGGCATTCCATACGTACGGAATCAAATTCTAATAATTTAAAAAAACAGTTGATATCTATTTCGTTAATGAATAGGTTGGGGCCGACATATGTGGCTTTGATGGCATCGCAACACCTGACTTATGTCGCCGTTGGCTTCAATTGGGAGCTTTCTATCCATTTAGTCGTAATCACAATTTCGCTGCTGAAGAGCGAGGACAAGATCCGGCCAAATGGGCTGAAAGAGGTCACCCAGAAGTGACTGAAGCAGCCCGTAATGCACTTTATATGCGATACTCATTGTTGCACTATTTGTATACACTATTCTTCAAATCCAAACAATATGGAAACACTGTTGTCAGACCTCTTTTCCATGAATACCCTCTCGATAACAATACTTATGGCATTGATAGACAATTTATGTGGGGATCAAGTGTTTTGATTTCTCCCTTTTTATTTCAGGTTAGTTTAAGTTTGAGGTCTATTTTTATTATAAATGTAAAGCAATTTTTCCTGTCTTCAAATCTAAGAATCAAACAGAAGTTGATATTTATCTGCCTGAAGATGTCTGGTATGAACCAATTGGTGACTTCGGAAAACTATTCCCCAAAACAGGTCACTTAACACTACCTGATTCTCAATTACATCCACCGATTCATTATAGAGGAGGTTCAATATTACCCATTGGTTACAAAAAAGCGGTCAATACTAAAATATTACAACAAAAACCCATTCAACTGGAAATTTACCCGAAGAATAGAACCGCTTCAGGAGATCTTTTTTGGGATGACGGCGAGTCTATTAACTCCATTTCTGATGGAAAATATAATTTCTATAAATTTCAATTATATCCTGACTGTAAACTTGTTATTGAAATCATAAAATCTGGTTTGAATTTTGGTGAACCGCTTATTATTGATAAAGTTTTTGTGGCCAATACTCATAATGAAGAAGTGAAAGCAACCATCGATGGAAAGATTGAAGTAAAAAATCCTGTTTCTAATAATGATCACATTGTATTAGCGGTTAATTTAAATATGAGTGAGAAGAAAGCGGGGGATAAATGGACTATTAGTTGGAAAACAGTTTCTAATAATTCATGTAATTTAAAATAAACTTATGTTTGATTTTAACAATAAAATTTTCTTCATTTAAATATCAATTTTAAACTTGATTTAATAGATTTGTAGTAATATTTGAACTAAAACTTTTGCATTTTACTTGAAAAATAATTTTCTATTATGAATGTTTTCTATGCTTTGAATCGCGAAATCTGTCACATATATAGATTGTCACAGAAGTTCGTACACTAAGCAAATTGTTTTTCATTATTGAAGCGCCAGATTTGCCATAGAGTTAAGCGTTTTAGGGTATTGTAAGCTCGCTCTCCAAAAATTAAAAAAAATTTGCTTAGTGTACGGACTTCTGGGACAATCTATAGATAGATATTAAGTTAATTTATTTGAAATATGTATCAATAAATAAGCTGCTAATGTTTCATTCAATGTGTTTAATAACTAAAATTGTTTGTGTGTTTGAACCTAAAATTCAATAATTTTAAACTACATTAATTATTCGCAAATAATCACAATTCATTTAAGTTGTTTTTTATAATTATGACTAAATATTTCATGTTCTCTTTCAATAAGAATTACAGTCTTAACCCGATATATTTTTGAGTTTATTCAAACATTTTAATGTTATTGACATGTTATTATCTTAAAACCATTTTATTAAATCATTTGACTGATTAACAAAAATTAATTCTGCAAAAAATATCTCAGACTCAAAATTTAAGAATTTTAAAAACTTATTAGTATTTATTTCTCATTAAATAATCGATAAATAATAAATTTTGATATAATACTCAAATAATATCAATGCATATTATATGACACAAGCACTAAAATTCTCCTTCAAATACACCTATTTTTGAGTGAAGTATTGCGCAAACTTATCAATCAATAGAAAGTAACGAATAAAGTGGATAAAAACCTGTTCAAAATTCAAGTTTATGATCAGTTATTGGAAATGACTGAAAGAGTTTTCAAATTTATGTAAAAATATTCATACTTAGAATGAAATCCTTGGCGTCACAACAAATTGGTCACCACATGAAAAACCAATTAAAACCCTATTATTTGCAACTCTTCCCATTGAATTAATCAACTGAAAGTAAAAACTCGTTCAATTTATTTGAGAACAATAAATACTATTCGAAAAATACTTTTAGCTTCAGTTTGGAATCAAGTGATAATGACTTGAAAATCGAGTTGACTTGAAGTTTAAGCAAATATTTATGATTTTGAAGTTTCTCTATCGATAGAAGCGGTTAATAGATTGAACATAAAATATAAGAATACGTATGCAATTGTCAAATTCAATATAACAATATATGTTGTAAAATTCATCTTATGAAAAAATAGTAGTTCGGAGAACATCAAATTCATTGGGATTAAACAATACGTTATTATAAAATAATATTTTTTCCAGAATCTGTTATAACGCGAGATATCTTTACACAGAAGATCGTGTTCAAAGAGTAATTCTTTAATATTTTTGACTCGTGGAAATTTTTCCGCTTCCGAGATCTTGTTATTCAATAATTTGAATCTAATAACCGCATACAATATAAAAGTTAAGAAATCTTATGGATATTATGATGATAACAGAACTGCTCCATAAAGCAATCCATAAGCCATTTATTATTGCATATTCAATAGTATGATATTTGAAGAATAATATGAAAACAATTGCTGCGGACATAAGAAATAGAACTAAAGATCCAAAATGAATAATCAGATTATTAAGAATTCTGAAGTACTCAATTCGTTTAATGAATTTTCTTTTCTCTTTTTCGTCATTAATGCCCATCTCATCCATAGATCGTAACCCTTTCACAACTTTGATTATATCAATCCATTTATATTGATCGGCATTACTATAATTGAATATATAAGCAATTCTGAAAGACAGAATCGATCCAAAAACCCCTAAAGCGTACAGTCCTCCAAACTTTGGGGGCAAATCTTTGTATATTAACGGATAGTCAATATTTTTGAAAAGTAGGCCATAAATTATATGACGAATAGTGTTAATGAACAGCCAAAATGTTATAAAATATGACTTAAATGTTTGAATTCTTTTTTCTCTTTTACTAATCAAATAGAAATTGATATCATATTTATGAATGAGTCCATATCAATAAAGTGGTGAATCTATATCTTTAATGACTGATACACTTTGTATTGAATCAGACATTTTCAAAATCATAAAACACTTATTTAGGAGAATTATCTTGAGTTTTATTTCTTTACTGGTGCACAAACATAAAATAACTGATCTTTTAAAATGAAGTAAAATTCACAATATCTCATCTCATTTATATAAAAATTATTAATTAAATTTATAAGTACGTCACATACAGAGTATAATTGAAAAAAATATTATTTTAAATTCTTTATTGAATAAAAATTCAATAAACGTCATGTATAATTCTCTTATTATCCTAAAAATATAATTTCATTTGCCATTTCATCAAATAATTTTTCTTTTTCAGCAATGAATTTTATTTTAAATAATCTTTTCTTGAAAATAATGAGAAATCGATAATCCATTTCTTGATAATTGTGAACTTGTATTTTCATTGATGTACTTGTACTCAAAAATATCTATTGAATTACTGATCAATACCTGGATCAATATCATTATAACATAGCATACATTAAGCTTAAATCATTGAAAAGTGTAAAAATTAAACTCATATTCAATAGAAAGAGTTTAAAACAACTATTGAACGTCAGGCTGTGAACTGAGAACTGAATTATTTTTACAATTTCGGTTACACATTTGGTGATAATTATGAGAGTGAAACCTAATAACAATTCACAATTAACTACAGAGAATAGCAAACAAGTTATCCATATATTTTTATTATAAGTTATTTTATATCTTCACTGAAAAAGGCTTTAAATGTAGTGTTTAGTGAACAGAAATTAGTTCTAAAGTCAAATGAATCTGATTTATGAAAAAATGAAAATGAAAATCGATCACTAAAAATATTAAGCCAGTGTAATACCACTCGTTTGTATTAGAATAACAGTATAGGATAAAACAATTGAGGCCACAGTTAATAATGTTGAAGATCTTATTCTATACAAACCAAAAGCTGTGAATCCGATATCTTTTTTATGATAATGAAATAAATTAATATAATTCATCATTAATTGGTTTGTGGCTACAGTTGAACGAAACTTTTTCTCTATAGAATCAATAAAGTTATCCAAACTATTAGGCAGTATTTCGCAAACACAACAAAGAGCGGTTAAAATGTGAAAATAATCATGAAATAGTTTAATTCCAATCCCAAACTGATATGATTTTGATGTGACAGTAGATAATAGACATAATGATGAAACTTCGACAATAGTTCCCACGAGTAATAGCATGAAATGTATTGAACTGAACATGTCATCCAATTTTTTCACATGTTCTTTAATCGAACAAATTATATAATAAATTTGTGGTAAGAATTTAGGTGTAGAAATACTTTCGATATGATTTAAGTAATTTTTAATCACAATACTCTCATATGCTATGATTGCAATTGTTGAAGATTGCGCTGTAAGTATTGCCGAATGTTGTATACAATACAAAACCAATTCGAAGGCTGAGAGTCTGCGTGAAATTGTTATATAATTGGTTACATTGAATAAGGTCAGTGATGTTGAAATTGATACCAATTGAATAATAGTTATTATAACTGCGAATTTTTTCTGACTTAAATTCAATTCATCTGATATTATGATCTGAAGAAATTGTTTGTCTCGGATCACTTTGAAAATATTTTCGCCTTTGTATAATAGCATAAAGTTTATTATGAAAGGCAAAGTGAAGTAAGAAAGCGCTGCTGTATTCAAAACAATATAAATTATTATAGATTGTTGGAAATCCCTCTTTTTATTCAATACATTAACTTTTAAAGTATCATAAATTTCCCTTAGACTAATTATACATACAAAAAAACTCCAAATTATAATAAGAAATCTACGAATTAATGGCTGCTTTTTCACTTCAATCGGTGCTCCCAAATAGGAAAGTCCGAAAAAACGTTGCGAATTGATGATAATATTCAAACTATCCGCAAACATATTGAATTTTCTCTGTCAATAATCTCTATCATCAAAATTTCAAATTATTCATTCAAATTGTCAATTCTTGTGTTTGAATGAAAAGTGTATTTTACTACCGAATAAATTTACATTCGAAGCAAATTAATTAAGATAAAATAAATTTGATAATCATTATACAAGTATTTGATGAATTAAACTAACTTACACACCATCTCAAATTATAATGTAATATCTTTTTTTGAAGGAAAAAATAAAGATACAAAAACTTATTTGTAAAAACGTTTCTAAATAATGAAAAAAACAATTATTAACCTCAATGATCGATATTTATTAATCGAATTGACATTATTTACGAAGTAGTGGTATACTAAAAAATATATGAGCTAAAGCTTTTTATTATTCGTTGAGGAAGTAATGTTTGCAAAAGTATTCGAATGAATACTAACTCTGATTTCTACACTCAATCTCACACTTTGAATATTGATAATCATATGATATGAATGGTTGTCAAGGTATTCAAAATAGATTGAATAATAAGATTTATTCATCTGAAATGCATTAAAGTAATTGAGTCCAAAAATATATAATTTTGCTGAATTTAGAGATGAGATAATGAATAGTATCTATTTAAAGATATGAATTATTATAAAATAATTAGTTACAAAAAACAAACGCGATTATATTCACCTGTTATTTCATATCTAATCGAAATGAACTAAATAACATTTCTTATTTTCGAAAAATATTATAACTTAACTTTATTAAAGTAAAACTTTGAAAAATAATTCAGATTTTAAATTCCTTTATAAGGAATAGTATTGATAGAAAAATATTGAAAATGCTCTTCATTAAAATTATGTTTTTTCTTTTAACGATAAATTGTATTACGAATGCAGAACCGGTAAAAATACTGTAATTTCATATATTAGTAATAAAATTGATTTAATTCTCAAAAACTGAATTATCCATTATTTTGAAGCAAGATTTTTGGGTTTGGCCTCACCCACAGTCTATCACAAGAAATAAAGAATATTTCACTATAGACTCAACTAAATTTCAATTCATTCTTAAATCAGCTGAAAAATGCGAAACCTTAGAGAAATCAATTGAAAGGTATAAAAACATTACTTTCATTCAGGATTGTTCATGGCTTGGACCTAAAGGAAAAAGAGCTCATTTCAATACACAACAAGTTTTAAATGAAACAAATAATAAAGGATTGATAAACAGCATAACAATTGAAGTGAAAATATGTGAACGATTACCTCATATGGATATGAATGAAAACTATACTCTCAAAGTTGATAAAAATGGAGCAATCATTAGATCAGATACTAATTGGGGTTCAATCAGAGGTATTGAAACATTTTCACAACTTGTACGACAGGTTGGTGTCAATCAGTTCTTAATAAATGAGACATTGATTGAAGATTACCCTCGTTTTAGTCACAGAGGAATAATGTTAGACACGTCTCGACATTATATACCACTAAATGTACTTTTAGATAATTTGGATGCAATGGCTTATAATAAACTAAATGTCTTCCACTGGCATATTGTTGACGATCAGTCTTTTCCATATGTGAGCAAAAAGTTTCCTGATCTGAGCGAAAAAGGCTCTTATGATTCAGAGACACATATCTATACCATCGAAGACGTTAAGAAAGTTATTGAATACGCATCTGAAAGAGGTATTCGTGTAGTGGTTGAGTTTGATAGTCCCGGACATACACAGTCTTGGGGTAAAAGTAAACCCGAATTGTTGACTGAATGTTATACTGATGGCAAACCAGATGGTTCTTATGGACCGATAGATCCGACCAAAAACACAACATTCACTTTCATAAATGACTTATTCACTGAAATATCACAAACATTTCCCGATCAATATTTGCATTTAGGCGGAGATGAAGTTAGGTTTAAGTGCTGGCAATCGAACCCCAATATCACTAAATTCATGGCTCAAAAAAAGTTTAATAATAATTATGTCAAACTTGAAGAATATTATATACAAAATATTTTAGATATTGTTAAGAACCTGAATAAAAGTTATATTGTTTGGGAAGAAGTTTTCAATAATGGAGTGGTTATCAAACCTGATACTATTGTCCATATATGGAAGGGAACGGGTCCTAATGATGCCTATATTTGGCTTAAAGAGTTGTTTAATGTAACTAAAAGTGGATTTCATGCTTTGTTGTCTTCGTGTTGGTATTTAAATCATTTACAATATGGCACTGATTGGGAGGAATACTATATGTGTGATCCACAAAGCTTTGGAGGAACTAAAGAACAAAATAAATTAGTATTGGGTGGCGAAGCATGTCTTTGGGCTGAATTTGTTGATGGATCTAATTTGATGTCTCGTTTATGGTACTATTTTCTCAAATTTTAATTGTTTTTCTTTACTTTCTCAAATACTTAACTAAACTTTTTAAACTTCATTTATGATGAAATCAAACTTTTCGAACAGAATCTCATGCTTTAAAACAATATTTTAAACTCAGATAATTATTGCGGGATTTTCTGAATTATTTTATTTGAAATTTTTAAAAATGAAAATTGATTTTGTTCCCTATCTATTAAAATTTTTCGATGAATACTTCTTAGTATTGTTGCAGAACTCGTTAATTGTAGCATAAATCGGGAGTTTAGATAACGTTTAGCACAATCTGCAAAAACCTTAAGAATTGTATTGAAACTAATATTGAAATAAAATTTATGATTAGAAATGTTAGAAAAAGTAATGATTGATAAGATTTTTATTCTTTTTTGAAGGCCGAGAGTATCAGCAGTGGCAGAACGTCTTTGGAGCTCAAAAATGATACACAGCTCAAGACAAGCGAGCGATCGCTTTAATAAACATCATTGCCTTTTACAGGAAAGGGGACTAAGAATTGGTGCTGTAAATGGTCCCGGTTTTTGTAGATGTGATTTTGCGCTTTGATTTAATTATTAAACTATTAATAATTATTTATTTTATATTTTTTTTTAAAGAATATTTATTAAATTTCTCTTAAATATCACATAACATGAGGCATATCTTTTAAGGTGAAATTGAGTTGTGATACAAATGAAGATTTTGTTAATACTCTTATGGTCTGTGATTTGTATCCTGTTTTCATAGCAGTTATATTATGATAGCCTGGAGTCAAAAGACGCCAATAATCTCCATCTTTTGAGGAATTTATATTATGTCCAATTGATTCAACACTTATGGTTGCATTGCTTATAGGCTTTCCATTATTATCAAAAACAAATCCTTTGACCCCTTTATGCACTTCTTGAATGTAAGCCATTAATGACCTTTTATTTTCTTTCCAATATTTTGGTAAATCTGTTGCATTCGGGTATTTATGACAACCTATTTCTAGAGTTATCTCAAAACAGTTTGTGTGCAAATAATTCCAGTCTTGCATTCCTCCAGATATTTCATACCATTTCGCGCCGTTTGTTATTCCTTCAGAAAATATGTCATCACTTGAATCACATTTATCAGGACAAACACTTCCCAAATGCATAGTCGGGTGATTCTTAAAATTATGCTCAAAATTATAATTCATTGCATTTAATATAACTTAAAAAATTATTTGAAGCTTTGGAAAAAAGTTCATCTTCAATAAATACTTTCAAAATATTTTCATAAATACTTTATCTGTATTTGAGAAATAAGTTGAGAATATCAATAAGAGAGTTAAAAAGTTCGAACTTTAGTGAAAATAAAGATATTTTCTGAATGAAAAAACTTTAAATGTCCAAAACTTTAAAACTTAAATAAAAAATATCAAAATATTCATTAATATAATTTATGATAAATAATAAATTTGCTCTGTATTATGTTGAAGATTAGTTTTTAAATTTTTGTAATTTTTTAATTGAGAAAATATCTTATTTTAAATTAAAGTTCAAATTAAACACTCTTATTCTTAACTTATTTCTCAAATAAAATTAAGTATTTTATGAAAATATTTTGAAAATGTTTATTGAAGATGAACTTTTTCCAAATTTTGCTTCATTTATGAATATTTAGAGAATAAAAATTTCTAGAATTGAATTTAAAAATATTAATGATAAGAAATCTCACCAATGAATAAACGAGAGCCAAATGTTTGAAAACCTCATCATCAGGACATTTACTATAAAGACCATTAGTTTTTCGTTCTTTAGTATCATCAAAAGGATAATTAGCCACTAAAGACCCGCCATGAAGATTAGCAGACAATACAAACGGATACGACTGAACCCACTTCATAACAGCTATCGTTTCCGGCTCTTGTATCTTATTTTCTCCATCGGTCGTAAACTGATCGGGAAAATTGCGATTAAGGTCCTTATTATGAGCATTCGATCGACCCGTGGCTGACATACAATCGCCAGTCAATGATTTTTCATATCCGTCCGGATTCATAGACGGCATTATATGAATTCTGGTCGAGTTTATAAGTGATGCTATAAATGGTGATATTTTATAATTTTCGAGTAAATATTTGATTAAGAGAAGTAGCATTTCTTTGCCAACCACTTCATTCCCGTGCATATTTCCGACATATTTGAATTCTGGTTCTCCGGCTTCATGACTGCCCGGATTATCACTTATTTCCATAACAAATAAATCTCTTCCTTCTACTGATTTTCCTGCGCTATAAAGTCGTGATATATTCGGAAATCTTTTTGACAATAATTCTAATACTGCTTTCATTTCTGTGTAGTTGTGATGTTTGAAAACAGTTGGAGTTTGAAAATCAGGATCATTGTGAACAACATCACTATTTAATACTGACTTATCTTTTGATTCCAATGCATTGCCATTTGATTTTTCATTATTATTGTTGAGTAAATGTTTGTTATGAATACTTCCAGATTCAACATCTAGTATCAAAACTGTCAATATTAATAATGAAAATCCTGAAATTTAATCAAAAGTTATTATTCATAACTATAAAGTTTTGTCTATTTTAATAATTAATGTATTGAAAATTAATAAAAACCTTTGTAATGCATATCTGTTAATCAGTTTGGTTCATATCGTTTTGAAAAAATACTTCTCATTTATTCATATTCATAACTAGAGTGACATTTGTGTTACTTCTCACATTTTTTTTATCATAAATGAGAACATAAAGTTATTTAAAGGACTTTCAAGACTCGTGATTACAGTTTTTATACAGTATCTTTTTTAAATTTTAAGCAATATAATAACTAGAAAAGGACTTTTAGGCCCTAACTTTTGTGTTTTAGCCGCCTTAAAAGGCTTTGAAATATAGCCGAAAAGTCCCTTT
>JAQFXV010000394.1:0-23564 GCA_034694065.1 Camisia spinifer
CCCCAAAATCTTTATTAATAAATTAATAAGAAAATTGTAAAAATATTACGGCACTTTTCCGGACGCACTTTATTATAATATAATTTGATACGAAAAGCACTTGAAGTCTGAAATTAAAAAAAGTTTACTGAAACATTCGAAAAGTTTTGACACTCCCCTTTAACATCGGCAAATCCTAACCTACTCCTCAATAGGGAATACTGACTCCAATTAATTATTTAAATTGCCATTATATAGAATTTAAAATAATAGTCGGGAAAATGGGTTTAAAAATGGTCTATTATCAAATAATTAATTTCAAACCTATTTCCTAATGAGATATAATAATAAATAGAAAAAAAATCTATTCAAAAAATTGGATAAACTTAACTAAATTTATTATAATGAGTTATTTCTTTGAAAAATTATTTTTTTAATTATTATCTATTTTACAATTTCTCAGACAACTCATGTTAAATTCTTTTTAAAAACTTTCAAGTCTTTGAGTGACATTTAATAACTTGTAACTTATTTTCTATTTAGGAAATGCAAAACATCCGCTTTTAAATATGAGATATCCTCGACTGATAAACATAATATTTGAGACTCAGCTTTATTTTAACTTTCCTCAACTAAATAGATGTGTTCTTATATGAAAATTTCTTATGTGAAAAACAAATATTTTCAAGTGTAAAAAGTTGAGAAAAACTATATGCCAATGAATGAATTGCATCTATTAAATGAAAATCGACAATATGGAAAAGGGAGATATCGCTCAAAAAAAGACAATCAAAACTGAGCATTTTAGGTGATCAAAAAAGTTAAAAATTCGATCAAAATAGTTAAATAGATGTTTTGGATATAATATTCACATATAATTTCAATAAATAATTAAAATATGAATATATTTTTCTTATAATCTGTGATTAATCCAAATCAAAATAAAAGCTCAGTATAAAAATGTTTCCTATTTTTAGTTGATTTCATCATTGATAACCAGTGATTCGGATAACCATTTAATATATAAATTTATTTATTATTGAGATAATTTAACATTTTGAAGTTTATTAAAGTAATCAAAACACTAATAGTCATGTCATTCATATGATATTGCGGACCGCTTAACCTTTTTTAAGACACCTTCTCGTGAAAAATGTTTTAATTGCTATTGAATTGGAATTGAAACTTTAATTTGAAGATATTAATTAGAATCTAAAAAGTTAATTTGAAGATATTAATACCCATCAAAACAGACACTGATTTTTTTTCTATATATAATTTAAGAGTTAATTCAAAGAATTTGATGAAAATATAAAAAACACTTTAGCTCGCGATAATCACCTTTTCCATATCATCGATTATATGTCTTTCAACATGATATTAAAAATTGATTATCAATTATTTTAAGAAATATAATATGATAACACTTTGTATTTTCGATAAACATTCTATTAGGTCACTGATATATGAGGTGTATTTCAAAATTGAAATAGTTTGAGAAGAAGTTTTATTAATAGCAAATTGAAAGTTGACTAAAAGTATACCATTCACTGAGGTTTGTATAAAAAAATGATGATTTCATTCTTTGAATGCTTAAACTAACAAAAATCAATGCTTTGTCAAGTGTTTAAAATTATTTCTTTGATAACTGTCTTTTAATGTCTATTTCTGTTCAGATTCTATTTATAAACATTTAATTATTACTATATTTTGGAAGAAAAGTCATGAACTCTCGAGCAGTTCCTTATTTATGAAATATTTGTCAATTTGATTAAAATAATAGTTTTGATAAAAAGGAAGCATTTAATGAACAAATATTTCAACTATATGAAAGGCAAACACCAAATGATTTATTGGTTTCATATGTTTTTATAGCATTCGGTATACTTGAAAAGCACTTATCACATGACCCTCTTATCATCAATTGAACCAAAGAATCAATTTTTGAAATACAGAAGTATTTACTTTTTCAATGACTTATTTCTTTACTCGAGATAAAAATAACCTGTTATTTGAATGCATTTATGAAAATTGAATGACTGAAGTGAAGAAATATATTGAATCGCTGAAAACCAATATCACATCATTTTCAATGAATTTCACGGACTTTTGTTATGAATTTTGTTTTTGTGTAATTTTGTATTAATATTAACTGATATAAATTATTGCAAAGATATTATTAGTATATTCTTAAAATGACTATAAATGTTATTTTAAAAATTCATTATTTAAACAAGAATCACCATTAATATGAGTCATATAGTACAAGATTAGATAAGTAAATAAGTAATTAATTTATTGAACATGTTTAATTCATAAATATTTTCCATAATTTTTCGAAAAAAATCAAAAATTACTCTCAATTTAATAAAATATCATATAAATAGATGATAATTCCGATGATTGTAATAATTTTGAAGATTATAATATTCTTGACTCAGGAAAATCTAATATGTTTGACGAAAACACAGAATTCTGATTATTTTTGTATAGCTATAAAATTTGAATAAATTTATTGAATTAATTATTAAATTGATTAATAAATTGATTGCACTGGTCAATTTTTCAACGCTAGTCCTAGTTTTCTAGCACTGAATTAATTAATTTTGTGAAAACTGATAAACATATATTCTGATTGAGTTTACAGTAATTGTTAATAGCCTCAAATCTTTTCATTTTCTTATTTTAACAGTTATTATAAATTGAGTTAATAAAAGTCCTCAAATTAATCAAATTACTCAAAGTTGCTTAATTAATTACTTGTTCTCTTCCTTGAATATGAGATTACTTTCAATATCAATATTAGTTCAAAGCTATCAAAACATCTCTTAATAAAACTTAATTAAAACTTTTTTCATTAGCAGTTTATTGGCGTCCAACTTATAATCCAAAACAAAACCAAATGCTCTTTCAGATTGAAATAAGAATTTTGTCCAAAATATATCTCTAAAAAGTTTTTTTTCATTAATACTTGTATAATATTCAATCAATAAAAGGCAAGAATTGTTATTTGATATTTGCAAGGATGGAGTGATTGATATTAATTAAGGATATGATTGGTAAATATATTGGCATTACATCGCATATCATGTATTCAAGATATAAATGAAAGCGTGAGGGCTTTATGTAAGTAAGTATTGCTTAATAGAGATAATGGGCTCAAAAGGGCTGCTTCTGTCCCGACTTCTGACTCAAACCCAACGAAAATGTAATTAAATCCTTAGTCAATACGTAACATAAGACATACGTATAATAAATAGATTAAAAGGTGTGCCAAAGCTAGGCTGACCATCTCTGACTTACCTCTGTCAAGTATAGGCAAAAATATATGAATGCCTTTTTTCATGAATCTTTCATTGACTCAATTTTTACATTTTGAAATTCAAATATTAACTGAGTCAATATAAATATTAGTTTATAATATTTTTGAATGTATTTCGTTTAAATTTAAATCTTTGAACAATCGGTGTTCTGACATCGAAATGACTTAATTTCTACCTATAAACATATTTATAAAATACAAAACATGATAGATTTTTATTGAACTGTTCAAATCAATTTTTTCGTGCTTTTCCAAATATTTTGAAGGCCGACTTCTGCAGCCCGAATCCCAAACTTAGCCATCACTAAATACTCTTACATGATATAAACATTGATTCTCAAAAATGAGTTGCTCAGTTTTTCGATATGATTGGCCTCTCAACATAGATGGATGATATCAACATTTTTTATGAATTGAGAGTATATCAGTTATTATGTTTGTCCCAAAATACACTTAATTTATAAGAATTTTGTTCTATTATATGTGTGAGCCATCCATCTATGTTTATGGCCAAATAATAAACAAACCTAACCGTGTATTACGGCGTGTATTACGGCGTGTAACTCAATGTTGATCTCTATTGCTAACGAATAGATGAACAGATGCTGTGGTAATAGCAATGGTAACCATAGCAATCACAGTAACTTGAAGTTCTAAAACTTCTCTCCACACAAACTAATCCATTCTCTCATACAAATTAATGTGTGTGTTCTGTTGTGCTGTTGGTTGAATGCATCACTTGTTGTGTCACACATTCAACATTTCTCTTAATATAACTCTATATAGAAGTCAGTGATAAATAGTATTACATCTCACTTAATAACTTATTTACTCCTACGGAAGAAACATATACAAAATGTCAACTTTTATTTATAAAAAGTTGACTTTAACCATATTTTTAACTTTATTTTATTTAAACGATAGTTTAAATGAGTTGATTGACGACAATTCAATGCATACAATGCCATTCTGGCCGTGGAAGCAACAAGAATATCCCAACCCTTACAACGATTGGAAACTGTGTAACAATATTAGTCAACTCTTCACTATTTGCGATCCCGACAGACTCTTAAACAATCAGCAAATTATTAATTTAAGTCAATTGTTATTAAGTATTGAAAATATGACTAAATGTCACACCAATTGCTTTGACCAACAAAATGATTGCCACAATTCTGGCAAATCTGGTCTTATTATTGGCATTGCTTTAGCAAAACAAACTTTTTATGACAAAAGGTATGTCTTTTAATTTAATTTACGATTTATTCAATCAACTGCTCAAAAATTTTAATTTTAAATTTGTCAAAATAACGATCAATTTAAGCTGAATTAATGTTTAAATGCTTATTTGTCTCAAACAGTTTTATATAAAATTAGTTTCTTATATTAAAATTGATTTTTATTGTATTTAACTCAATGTTTTAATTTTAGTTAAATTGCATCAAATCATTATATTAAATATTTATACCAGAATATCAACATTTTATTTACTTTCAATCTCAAAAATCGGATTAATATATCTCTGAGTTCTGAGTTTTATTCTATTTTATTAATATTTTATGACAAAATTTAATCGCTTTCAGATCTTTATGTTTTAAATGCTAAAAACTTTCGTTTTGCTATTTTTAAACATGTGTTTCAACACTTTGGAAATAATCTGTAGAAAAGATCATGAATATAATCATCAATTTCAACCCACGAAAAAATCTAATGATAAATCTTAACAATACTTTGTATAAAACGAGTCCAAAAGTATATTTAATATCCCGGGAATTCTTTCCATTTGATGGCTTTAAAGCTTAAGGAATTAATGTGTAATTTAAGAATATTCTGAAATAATTATAGTCTTTATGAGAAATTGACTCCAAATAATTATATTATTTTCTTATAGGAAAAATATGATTATTTCAATGAACTTGTCTTATGACTAAAATATCAATTTATTTAACTTTATTTTATTTAACTAAAGTGTTGCGACCCATGCCTTACCTTTTTATGGCATTTACATAAATACACATTCAATTATTAGAATTAGTATTTATTTCTAAATACTAATGCATAACAAGTTTTAAGTTGATTTGTCTTTATCAAAAATGAAGCAATGATTCAAAAATATTGAAATTCATATTTTTGTCTTACTGTGTAAGACACACAAAATCAACATCGAAGAGATATTTTTTATAATTTGTTTTCAATTCTATCCTATATTATGCACAATCACTTATAAGTCAGTACAAATATTTTCAATCATAGATCATTATTTGAGGCCCATTTTTAGCTCTAATCAAAAGTATCTGATAGTTTCTGAAAAACTCTTTCTTAGTAATCTTTGTTATTCTATTCATTTATTGAATACAAAATTTATTGATTCGTAAACTCTGTAAATCAATAGAGAGAACTAATTTATCTTTATTTACATTAAGAGTATATAAAGATCTCATTTAAGTTTATTATTATTAAATCATATCTATTTGTTTTGTTTCAATTCTAAAGTAAACATTTGAGTCTTTTTTGTTTATTTATGTTTTCAAACTAAGATTCATAAGTTATTTTGTGAAATTCGAAAATTTTCAAGTTCACTGCAATTAAAAATTCGATTTTTTTATATAAAAACTTATTGTAGTTTATATAGAATTCCATTAATAAATCTAAAATAAGGATTACAAGTCATGATAACTTCTCACAATTAATTATAAATTTAAATTAAAGTGATAGGGATTCTAATAAAAAAGTTAACATCATAGAAAATTATGATTAAAGAGTATTTCTATGATTAAGGAAAATAGAAAGTTTGATTTGCAACTATTCAATAACACTTAAAGCTTGATCTCAGCGATTAAAAAGGCTGAATAAAAATTATGGTTTGTTTTTATGATCATTTGTATGAATGAGACTACAATTTATTATAATAGCAGAACATATTGCAATTGTCAGCTTAATCACAATAGACTTATTTAACATTTAAGCAAGTTTTATATTTTATTATTGTGTTTGAATTTTTGCATTATTTGTGTTTAGCTCTTATGATAATAAGTTCGCAGATGGCATACGAAACAAATGGCAATTATCAAAATGTGACAATGATCTCATTTTTTTCATCTCCGGTGAAAAGCATAAGGTATTTATTAATGGCGTTTTAATTTAAATGATTTTGCCTGTCATTAGGGTTACTGTCATCATAATGTCATTATTTTATTCTTATCGTTCATGCAATTGTTGATTTGGGAGCATTTCACTCTTCTTTCATGCAATTGTTTATGTTTAACTTTTTTGTAATTTTACTAATTTTGTTGCTCACACACAGCTCATCAAAATGTTAATTCACTTATTGATTCTATTTATTAAGAACTTTTCTTTCAACTTTTCTATTCTTTTCAATTCAAATTTTATTTATTAAATCAAGAAGTTTGAGGTTAATAAAAAACTAAATTAATTTTACACAAACGTTAACATAACACGAATTTTCATTATTTAGAAGATAGACTTTAATTAAATAAATTAATACAAGCTTTGAAACTTTGATGGCTTCAGATTTAGAAATCTTTTCAAAGAAAGAGAATCAAAATTATGAGTTGTCAGAAATGTGAAAAGAAAAACGAATTAATTTCATTGATTTTTAGTTTACTTGTCAAGAAAGGCAGAACAGTTATAAGGAATGAATGAAAACTAGAAAAACAGGCTTCGATATTGAACTAAGCCTTTATCAGATAAATCATTGAATCCATATAAATAATAAGTCAGTAAATATTATTTGCATAATCTTTGTATAATAATTATTTAGTAATGCAAATATAAATTTGAATTTATTAACATAAAATTATATATCAAAAGAGCTTAAAGATCAATTCCTATTCTAACTGCTAGTCATTGGCATTTTTTTCTTCATTTAGTTCATCTCATTTGAAATACATTGTTTTTGTTTTATAAAAATGTTTTCATTCCATTCATCGATTTCCAGTTCGTTCTCATTATTTCTCTTTTCTCTCTATTAGGCTTATATAACTTTCAACAGGTTTTAAGAGAATATAGAGTAAAAACGCTTTTTAAATGGATTTCTGATGCAAGAAGTATATACTGTAGATAAACACAAATAGAGTTATATATTTTGCACTTTCTCTCCTGGAATAAGAGTTAGTTTAAGAATTGTTGAGAGAACTAAATCTTCTAATGCTCTTAACAGACTCTTTCACTCAACTTAAATCTCAATTTTGAAATCTATTCCAGACCGAGTACTTCTATTTATTCTAGTATTTTATCTCTTTAGTGATTAGTTTTATTACTTTTATAGTTCAATAAAACGGAAAGAAATAATCTGTTACTTAAGTTCTCGCGTCAACTTAACAAAACTATTTTTAAGTTACATTTGTATTGTATAAGTCTTGGATAATTCACTTTGAATGCAATCAACTTTGAATCACATTTTTATTCTAATAACTTTTTTATTAGATATTATAAAACTCCGAAAGCTTTACTGAACTTTCAATTTAATGATTTGAATTAAATTATGAATTTGTTTGAGAACCTTAATAATTATTGTTGGGTTGATTCAGTCTTAACCTCTAAAGCTTATCTTAATGTATAATAAAAATGATAGATTTTATTGTATTATTAGATGTCAGTTTCTGTTGGAACGAGAAGTAGAAATATATTTGATTTCTCCTTCGATCAAATTACTGAAGAAGTTGAAAACATTTTCGATAAAACATCACATGATAACTATTATGAGGTATGAATTTTTTTAAAGATAAGATTTATAGTTATAATAATAATAAAATAACTATGTTCTAAGAATTATAACTTATATAAGTGAACGGAAGTTCCCTTTGAACTTAATTTAGTTCTAAATGTATTCTATATGTAATTCTTGTGAAATGTTTTTACTTAAATTAATTTTAATGACGTATAGAATTTGAGTTAAACTAATTCTTTTGGAAACAATATTCATAAAAAGCATAATTTTCGTTCATTTAATAAACTTTGAATCAAAATTCTCAAAATATACAATTTTCAAGAAAAACATGATGAAGTTTTATAGCATAAATGAGAAAATTGAAATCTTGTTCAAAATATACTTCCAGTTATTATGCCGTCATTTTTGCTCTTGAAACTCAACGAATTGTCAGTATTTTCTAACATTATATAATCAGTAAATTATGGCCTGTCTGGTAAACCAGATTTTAAAAGTTTTATTAAAATAGCTTCAGAGCCAGACTGCAGGCAATTTGATTTTAATAAGTTTTATAATGTTATCGAAAGGTTTTCAAAATTAAGTTTACAAATACAAAATGATGATTTTTAGAAAAATTATAGAAAATATTTTAAATTAAGTATAACTCAAAGTTAATACCGAAACATATAGATATTATTTGGTATTATAGATATTACTGAATGAGCCAAGTTTTGAAAAATGTTAAACTATGTAAATATAGATAATATGAATATTTTGTTTATACAGTTTCTTACAAACGCATCAAAACAATACGCCCATAACTATCAAAATCGATTCCAATTATTATTATCATCAAAAGAAAAAAAACCTCATGAAAAAAATAATCGAAATTTAGGATCAAATATATGGTTGCCGTGGAATTCAAAACAACCCTTTTCTATTCTATTAGGCATTCTCTATTGTTTTATATTAACCTCACTATTAATGATAGCCTGTTATTACTGTTGTGGTAAAAAATTTAATAATAATAATAATAGAATAAATAATTCATCAGTTTCTTCAGAACAAACTACAAAATACAGTGAAATTAAACAAAATATTACCGAAACTGAAGAAAGTGCAGAAATTAAGCTATAATTTTATATAAACTTTCACTCATAATTTTTTTTAATGATAAATAAAATTCTAATCATTTATTTTTCAACTTAAATAACTTATTAAACATGATATCGTTTAAAGCCTCAAATAAAATAAAGTTTATATTATTGTTGATATCGATTAAATACTTGAACAGATGTTCACAAGCTCTGTCTATAATAAACATTAAAAGAGATAAACATTAAATTAAATAATAAATCCTCACCAATAAAAATAATGATCGTAAAAGTTAAACATCTGTTAATTTTATTCTTGATTCAAATTTTAATTTAGTTATTCATTAACATCAGCGGATAATAATAAGTAAGAGTTGATGAGATTAAACATGATAAATGTGATTGCAATCGTATTAAATGCTACGAAAAAATCGATCAGAACGAGTGCTTCTCAATGAACGGACAATTTAGTCAAAAATTGTTGACCGAAAGAGATTGTAATTGTTGTTCATATTGTCTCATCAAAAGTGGTAGGTTTTATTAGTTTGTATTAATAGAATTGAAACTTGTTTTGCTCAATATTATATATAATGTAATCAAATACTATGATTTGGTGATAAGGGGTTTTTCAAAGTTGTCACAATTCAAACGCTAGTTTCGTAATTAAATGCATTGAAGGCTTGTTTTGCTCAAAAGAAGACGGATTTATTTGTAAACCAAATCAGTTAGAAAGTAGATATCGATATTTGAAGTCCAAAAGAGCAAAATATATTAAACCCAAATTCGGTAAAAAGCAAAGAATAGTTTTCTCTCATAAGGTTAACAATAAGTTCTTTCGATACGCGAAAGACCACTGAAATATGTTACCAAATATGTTATTTTGTTTGATAAAAAGGAGTGTAATATTATTTGGTAAACTCTCAGCTATATCTTAACGTTCACTGATCTCATCCCTTCAAATTTTATTAGGCTTTAGTTTTTGTATTATTCAAAATTTTTTTAGATTCATTTAGCTTTTGTATTGACTTCAATTTTAACTATTCTAACGTTAACCTCAAATCAACCGATTTTTCAATCAGATTGAAGGCGGTCGTGGGTGTGGGTGTGGGTGTGTTACCAATAAGAATTTAATATATTGGAAGAATAAGCTATTTCAATCTATTTGAATATAATTTACGAACATCGGAACTAACTTTATTAATATTTTAGATTATAAGTTGTTCGTTCAAATTTTCAATTGCTTTAATTATTATAATTTAGGAATTATTAATTCTAAAAATTTAATTATTATTCTAAACTTTCAAACTTGTATAATTTTTTCTCTCAATTAAACTAAGTCTTTAAAAATATATTATTTAATAAATTAATTCTTAACACTTAAGACTCTCGCTTTATTGGTCATAAAATAATAATTATAAAGAAAATAACTTATGTAATAATTATTGGTCTGATATTTCATTAGTTTCTTAAGATTTATTTTATTTACAATAAAATTCAGATTTGTTGTCAATGTTTTGAACGAAAGTTCAATTACATTACCTTTCATTGATTTCACTTCAGTTGAAGTGAATGAAACTTTGAATAGGAATCAAAGAATTAATTGATTGTCACGTTCAATAATTTATTAAACATTATTCTGCGAAGTATTTTATTTAAAGGCTGAACATTCCATACGATTTAGACATTTGTTGACAAACAAAATATCCGATACTTTGAAATTATTCTTATAATATGACTCATCAGTTCTTTTAAGAATATCGCAAACCATTGTTATAATGAATAATAATTAAATAAAAATGCTATAAATTCAAAACCTATTTCAAGTGAATTACACTCAAACATTTGAAGTGCATTAAAGTTGAAGTCATAGAAATATCGTAACAATGAAAATAAATATGATTAAAAAGTTGTTTGTTATGCTTCAAATTCGTTTAATTTATTTGAGTTTGGCTTTTGGTTGTAGTTGTGATACAAGAATAGGTTTCGGACAGATTTGTGGCAATCGATTGGGATTAGAGAGAGGACACGGATGTAAACCTCATTCAATCTATTTTTGTGATAAAAATACTCCAAACGGATCCGCAAAAGAAATTAAAGATTGTCTCATTTCGAATGAAATATGTATTTTTGGCTGGATTTTCAATATATCAGTTCAGGACGATATCTGTGCACAAATATATTCACCAATTAATCGCAATCTAACAACAGTTGCCTTCAATCTATTATCGCCGAGATCTTAACATTTGGGTTAGAAAAGGAAATAACTTTAATCAAATGCAACGTTTCTAGAAAGTTACAATTGTTCAAAACAACTTAATCGGTTTTAAAAAGCCATCCCATCAATTATTATTTAATTTCTACTTTTTTAAATACCATACCTTTTAAAAAACTTTTTTATAATTTATTATTTTAGAGATTAGTTTTGCAATCATATAATTTCTGAGATTTGGTAAAAAGATTGGTTTCTATTTTGCTTCAACAAAAGGCTAATTCACCTCTTTATGGTTTTGAAACACATGATGTACGAATAGAGTTAGCCTTTGTTAATACAAAATATAAAGAAGTAGTTCTATGTAATCGGGAATCTCAGAAACATTTTCTTTGTAATGATATTAAAACTAATCATATCTTTTTAAAAGTTAAATTAATTAAAATAAAAAAGTTTTGTCGCATATAAAACCAAAATAAAATTTATTAATCCTTCCAACTTGTGTTCAACAACAGTAATAATAATAGTAATAATAATAGTAATAATAATGTTTAAATATTTGGAGCATTTATTACAATTAGAGCGTTATTAATATAAACCTATTTTAGTTTTCTTTTCCAGAATTTACACTTTTTATGAATTAATAGAAAGCAAAAACAAGAGTATTCATTAAATTTAGAGTTAAGTTAAAAAGAAAAATAAAAATTTTGTTAGTTTCCAAAATCATTGTCCGAAATCCAGTTAAAGCTTTATGTGATGGGAAGAATTGTAGGAAAGTTGAGTTCGAAAATACTTGACTTTTACTTAAGCGGCAACACAACTGACGGGCACTTCGACTGATTGTCTCAAATCTACCCGTTTATTAACTAATTGTTTAATGACTTGTCTCTCAGATTCAGCGATCATTTGTTGAGTGAATGGAGAAGTCTTTGGCAGACAATGGAAGTCAAGTTTGACTGATTGTAATTGAGTCGCCACTCCCTGAACACAGGCTAACACTGGTTTAGTTGTGAAACATATCATATCATCTCTTTGAATGTATTGAGTTCTCATTCTTTGAATGATTTTCTGTTGTTGAGGAGTTGATCCATAAAGAGATTGAGCCTGGAATTGAGATAGAGGTTGTCCATCATTTCTGGCCTGTTGTCTTTCCAACTGTTGCTGTTGACTTGTCGCCAATTCTTCATAATTTGCTTGATTTTGTAGCTGTTGTTGTCTTTGTTGTTGATTCTGTTGTTGACTTACTTCTTGTCGAACAACAGTTGTTCTACCGTTTGGGCCTTCAATTACTTTGACTTCTTTCTTACGAATTATACCTGAGACCTGTTCGTCAGCATTTGCTTGATTTCTATTTGCTGGACAACGTCTTTGACCTTTAATAGACAAAAATCAATGCAATTTCAGTTTATTTAATTGATTTTTAATAGAATTGCATTAAATAATTGATTAATACCTTCAGGATTTGGTTGTTGTTCGCAATGTTGACCACTGAGAGCATAACTATTGGCAAAGTCTTGAGCGTTATCATAAATACACTGATCTGGACCAGCGAATTCTTGTTCAGTTTCGTCATTATTGTCTCCGCAAAGACCGCAAGTCTTTCCCTGATATTGAGATCCGACCAAAACTTTAACGTTTTTGCCATCATATAAGACTTCTAAGTCATTGATGTCAGACTGGACTACAATTATTGGGTTCACTGTTTCTGATGGAGTTTTTCTCAAATAGATTCGAATATCATTTTTATTTCCCTGAAGAGTAACTGGTTTTCTGTAACTCAATTCATGAGTGTGTCCGTCGACTACCACTTGCGCAACATTTTGTTGTTGTGGAGGCAAGAGTTTGATTTCGGATCCGGCGGTCAATACGGTTACGGCTTTAGTCTTCGATTCCTGATCTAATTGTGAGGCAAATACTGAGAAACGCTCTTTTGGTGAACAATCCTTAGCGACTAAATATTGACACGGATTGTCTGGTATTTGGTAAGTTACGTTATCGAAGGTTCGAACGAAATCTTCCATAACTGCACATCTGTCTGTATTTTCGTATCCCATCCATAAGTTAGCGTATACTTCACTGGTTGGCAAAAGTGATGAAATAGGTCTCAAATATTGAACATTGATTTTCTCGAATTGACTGTTCTCTTGAGGTGTTTGAATTAGAAGATTAGCCAATTGGACATCAGGAATACGTGATGAATATTGAGCCACAACTCGTAACTGATTGTCTGGATTATCGACATTAAGGTCATTGACATCGAGGTTGTCATAAAGGGCAACCTTAAGAGCAAGACCTAATTTTCGGGTGACATTAAGGAATTGATTGGGAATATTCTTGTATTGAACATCGAGTATGAGTTGATTGAAATACGAGTCTTCAATGATAGCTCTTTCACAGGCATATGAGAGTGACTGTCCCTCTGCTCTATCGATCTGACACTGTTTGTAATACCAGTTCTGCACTTGAAGTGCTGAAGAGCCTGACTGTACGGCTAAGTCTTCTGGTCTGATAACTTGGTCTTCAGTGTTTTCCAAAACACCAGTAATGATAACGCCTCCATCATTATGGCATTGTTGACCCCAACCTGCCTGAGCCTGGATTTTGGCTCTTTGTGCCTGAGTTGATGTCGGATCGTAATAGAATTCTCCGGGAAGTGCTGGATATGAGACAACTGCGTCCGCACAGAAAAGTGTTGGAACCTATTGTTGTTCATGGATTTGGGCATAAATTTATAAATAATTGCTTTTAAAATATGTCGAAAATATATTTATAATATTGAAGGCTAGAGTTTAATGTAATTTTACCGTCAAATATACTCCAACGGGTGATTTGATGTGTCCGTCAGTCTTAACCCAAATAGTTCTGTGATCGTAAGTGTGAACGTATAATACATTGGCCGCATAATATGTCGGTCGCGGACCTCTGGCAACAGCTGTAATAGCAATGTCGTGAGCAATAGTGGCCGGAACTTGATCTTCGTCTTGTCCTGAATTGTCTTCAGAGGAAGAGTCGTTATCCTCATCCCAAGTGAGTTCCCAAACAGACTTAGTCTTAACCACTAATTCTTGAGCAATTCGTTTAATTGATCTTCTTCTGAATTCTTGTCCTAAAATCAATTTCATGACATCTTCATAATCGAAAACTGAGTCTTCAAATGAAGTGCTTTGATCTGATTCTGAAGAACTTGAAGCCGATTCAGATGATTGAGCCAAATGTGAGGCTTTAGATCTGTACTGACCATTATTATTGCCGTTTCTTTGATGACTTTGACTTTGTTGTCTTTGTCTGTGTCTCTCTTCTGAACTTTGAGATTCAGAACTTGATGACTGACTCGACTCTTTGCTGCCAGACTTAGACCACGATTGACTTCCGCTTTCATTACTTGATTCATGACTTGATTCATTGGATTCTTGTCCGTTTGCACTTCGTTTTGATCGAGAGTTTTGTTCATTTGGTTGTCGAATGGCTTTATTCATTCTGTGTCTAATTCTTCTATTCAAAGAAGACTTCACTTGATTTGATCCATCTGATTGTTGAGATGATTGGTTTCCGGATTCACTGCTGGCAGAATTTGAAGATTTGCTTTCAGATGATTTACTGTTAGATGAGTTGTCGCTCTCATCAGAATCGGATTCATCTGAAGCGGAGGACTCGTCACTATCGTCATCATCAGCTCCTTCTTCGTCTTCGGCCACCCATTTGTATCTGAGTGTAAAGTCATATCCAGAAACGGGTTGTTCTCTATCGGGTTCGAGTTGAACGTGAAGTTCTCGTGGAGTGAGTCCAGGGTTTCGCCAAACTTCGACCAAAGCCGGAACGATACCATTTTGTTGAGCGGTTTCAGACGAATAGAAATACTGTTCATACCATGGGTTCTCAGTGTTGAGTTGAACGCGAAGACCTAATCCAAGTAATTCTTGTCCAAAAGTTTGTTCGTATCTAAACGGAACAGCAATGGTATTGATTTCTTTCGAGTCTTGCAGCCAATCACGATCTGGCGCTCCGGCAATGTTTGCCTTTGCGATGAAAGTATTGGACTCTGTGTTGTGATAAATGACTTCTTGTGGAACCTTTGGAATGACAGACCAGGTCAACAAGTTCTTTGGTCTGACGTATCCAATGCTTATTTCAACTGGAAATGTGACTTGAGTTGTCTTTTCAACGTGTGTTCCGTAGGCCTGTCTATCGGCAGGATTAACAGCAAAAGCAAAAGTATATGAGGAATAGTATAGCGAAGGATGGATTTGAGCGGTAAGGTTTGCGCCCGTCGGGTATATTGTTTTTGGTGCGGTCTCTAATTGTAATTTTGCGTTCTCCACTTTCAATGATAAGATCAATGGATGTCTGTGTGTAATAACAATTGGAAGACCTAATTCTGATGGAACCACTTTATATAGTTGTGATGGCATTACAAGTTTGACGTAATGATAATTAGCTCCTTGTAATAGAGATTGAGCGATGTCTTTGAGGGAATCTTCAGCCGAATCAATCAATTGGTGGATATAATGTTTATCTAATGGATAATAACTGGTTCTATCGAACAATTTGAAGAAAACGGTTGCTTTTGGTTCGTCATCGTTTCTCAATTGGAGGTTCAATTTGCTCTTAAGAGCTTCGATTGCCTGTTGGACTGAATCAACGTTTCTCTTTGAGACCCGTCTGTCTTTTCCCTTTGCGCGCATGCCTTCAAACATATCAGAAAGTAAACCATTTGGCTCTAAAACTCTTTCAACCAATGATTCGACTCCTTTAGCATTGAATCCAATTTGAAGTAATTCGTCCTGAAACGGACCATTCGATTGTCCAACACTTACATATCCAGATCGGGGAACTCTTGAGATATTGTTTGAAACCCATTCAGTGACAGTGTAAAGACCGAAATCTCTTTGCTCGTCATAATAATCTGATCCCAACATCTTTGAGTATTGAAGACCGTACTCAGCATTGGGCGAGTGATCGAAAGCTTGGTTTGCGTTTTGGGCCAATTTTTTGAAACAGGGAACTGAAAAGTTTCCAATAGTTTGCAATGAAGAGTAAACGAAAGACTGGACCTGTCGGTTGTTTTCACGATAAAGTTGAGATGCAATGCGTTCGAGGACTTGTTTGTCTGCGTCGGCGAACAAAAGAGTAGTGAAAGCGGCAATTCTTACTTCATAGGGTTCTGAGGGATCGTTATATACGGGAAGTACAAGTGGTAAAACTTGTTTGGGATAGTATTCTGTGATGTGCGCCAATGCATAGATAGCCACTTGTCTCACAAAATTGCGTTCTTCTTGTTGTTGAGACAATTGCTCGACTGGATATCCGGGAAGTTTCTGAGATGAGACCGAACCAGATATATAAGGCTCTAATACTTGCAAAGCCTGAGGAACTCCCATATGTGCCAAAGTTTCGATTAGTGTCACCTTTTTGTGGAAAGACTTGGCTTGATCTAAGAGTCGGGCAACTATTTGAACGTATCTGTCATTCAATTTTATTTTAATTAATAAATTATCAAAAAGGATTGAATTGGATTTCTTTTGTCTAAAATCCTTATTAGAAATTAGCCTTACTTTTGAACTTCAGCCTGAGTACAAACTTCTTGATTGAAAGAGTCTTCCCAAGGACTGGATCTCTTCACTCTTTGTGAATAACTTGATCTTTGATTCAATTGTTGAACAGTAACTCGTGTTGGGTTTTGTGGATCAGATGGCTGTACAACGAGTTGTGCCGGAAGATTACGCTTAGGATGAGGAACAGTGTTATCATCGGGAGTGTCTCCTGGAGTTGATTGTCTTTTAACACAGGCCTCTTTTACCATTTTACCGAATGCAATACCAGTCGATGCGGCCAAATGTCTGCGCGACTGAACTTTCGGGTTTTGGTAGAGTTCTAAATAAGCGTCAATTGTTTGGACATCGATTAAGAATAAGTTTTGTGGAACCGCTTCAACCAATTCTTTGGCCTCAAAAGTGGTGACTTTATTTTGTTCGATCAAATTCTTAATGAAAATGGCCGCCTGATTACTGCCCGCGAGGGGTAATGCGTCCAAATATAATTTTCTTTGAACCTGTTCTTTCTGTGTAGCTCTGACTGATTGTCCCGCTTCTGCTACTTCTTCATAGATTGAAAGTAACGCCGATTCGGGTAAAACTGCTAAAGCGTTAACTATTTGAACAGTCTTTTGCATTGAGTCTTGAGTGGAAGACACTTCACCGCTAACAATGTCTGAAGACAATGAGTCCAATAACTGAGGCACTAAAGAAGACAATTCAACGACATTTGGTTGACCAAAAAGATGATAATACGGAATATCGAGTGGAGCCTTAGATCCATTTGGATATTGAGGTTTCGGTAAACGGAATGCAAGTTCATTGTGTCGCTAGAAATCAAAATTATTTCAAAATATTTGAATTAACACAAATAGAAATTGTTTTTTAGTTTTATAGTTGTTTGTCTTATAACATACTTGTGGTCTTGGAATGGATTGAATTTGAGCACTGACTTGAGCACTGACTTGACCCAATTCAACTAAAGTCAAGTTTTGTTGAACAATAACAATAATTTGGTCGCCATTACTCGTGTATGAAGTTTTGCCTTCACTATAGACCTGTTCAATAGTAGGGTCCGGTTGTGCCAGAGATATGTTGTATTGGACAAAATTGAATTGATCGACGGATGAGGAATGTGGTTCTTTACCACACGGACATCCACTCGTGTATGGATCGGTCACAGCATCGGGTGTCGGATAATAACCGGGAACTGCGGCAAAAGATTTCTCTTTTCTGCAAACCGATGGACAACCTCTAACATCAAAGTTATCGTTAACAATAGTCGGTTCAGTCAAACAGTTTTCGTAATTTCTGGTTTTGGTTACATTGAGAACAAACGCTTGATCAGGTTCGGGGTTATATTGATCTGGAATGTTATTGATCTCATAGACTGTTTCACAGATACCGCCGATTCCTTCCTATAATGCGTTTAAAAGTTTGAATTTTGTAAAAGTTTTAAGCAATTGATTGAATATAAGTTTAATAAAGACTCACTTCATAGACTGGATAGACAGTAAGGTCTAAGTCTGGTTTGTTAATTGAGTTACTATTCGGGGATTTAATGATCTTTTTTGGTGTCAAATTGACGTTAAACAAACTCAATAAAGATTTCTTTATGTTTAGCGACCACTCAGGTTCTGATTGATCGGCTTCGAAGGCTTTCACTTTGCCTTCACTGTAAACAAATCTAATTGGTTTTGTTAATTCTCTTTGATATTCAGCGTTGATCTGATGATCCATAACAACGTCCCCATAATTATCATTAGGAACTGGACCGTTATGTTTGCCAACTGTGATGTTTGACAACTATTTATTAATTATAATTTTGAACATATATTAAATGAAAGCGAATCTTTTAATTTGAATTTTGAACTCACTTTCATAGCGACCACTGAATCACTTAAAGACTGGAGAATGATATCCGAGACGATCTCAAAGCCAGCGTATTGATTGGCCAATTGTGGTATTCCAGTAAAAAGGCGTCCTTCATATCTATATACATAGGTCTGTCCCGGAGTTAATCGCACGGGATTTTGCGGATTATTATTCGCCGAACTCAACACCGCTTTAAATAAATAAAAAGTTATGTTAAAACTGAATAAATTATTTAGAGATAATTTTTTACAATACCTGATGCGAGAAACGCAAAAAGCGATAGACTTAATAGAATATTCATTTTAATGGTTCCTTCCCTTTACCAGTTTTACAATTATATCCTGATGTCTCTCTTGACTGTTTAAAATGGAAGGAACACTTCAAGAGTGAATAATTTTGTCCTAAAACACTTGGCTTTTATACTCATTTGAGGGAAGAATCGATATTATGCAAAATCAATCAAATGGCAAATTGTGTAACAAAGTGCTGATTCAAAATCGGAAATGCAAACCATTGCATATCTTTTTATTTAAAGATATTTCAGTTCAAACTTTAAGCTGATTTCACTATATTTAGCTTATTATTGCATTTTTCAATTCAATCTCTTTAATCTAAACTTATTTAATGTTACAATTTATTAACATATTATAATCCTATACACTGAGCGTTTTTTAAATTCAATTAATGAGGTTTTTTTATCATTCAACTTATTCAATTATCTAAATATCTTTTGTGGCTCATTCAATTTCAATAATTAATTCAATTATTAATTAAGATTTTGTTCAGTTTATTCAAATTAATTTTTCATTTTATAAAAATAATTTAAGTTTAATATCCTCTTTCTTTCACTTCGATTCCTTATCTTTCTTTTAATTGAAATTTCAAAATTCAACGAACATTAGAAATTTTTTATTTTATTTTATTGCATAAAAATTGAGTATTTTTAAGAAAATTTACATTATAAGCATCTTTGTGACCAAAAGTTATTACATTATTATTTATCTTAAAGGAAGTTATGTTTCATCAAAAATAACTCAATTCAGCATTTGATTGTATCAAAAGATAGACTTTTACATTACGAGAAAACTGATGAATGAAAGCCAATTTAATGCTATTGAGACATAAATGCAACTTTCAATTCAAATTATTATAGGTTTTATTATCTATCGAAATATTACTCAAACATATATTAAGTTGTGATGTTGAAGAGTTAAAACTGGTGTTATTAGATAAGTATAACTTCTTATACTTCAGTTTAATATTGTCTCGTATTGTCAATAATACTAAATTAAATAGTTTTTATCAAAAATACTGCTTACAAAAATTTTGAAGACAATAAGATAATAACTTTAAAAATAAATAAAACTCAATATAAAAGACAAATATGTATAATTTGAATTTATTTAAATTTAATATCAACAGTCTTTGGGATTATATTTTCAGATTCGGTTACGATTTTGGCTCTTTATTTTGTTCGAATAACAGAACTAATTTGTTAAATTTGAAGTTTTTTCACATCATCTTGTGATAGGACAGAAGTCATAATAGAGATTAAAAGAAAGATAACAAATAAAATAAAAAATCATTTGAAAAGCTCTCCAATAAGGTATTTCAAAAATTTTAATTCAGTAAAAATGGCAAAATACAAGTTTTTCTCTCTTCTCTTTTAAGTTTAATATGTAAATAGTTTTATACCTGACTTTATTATCTTTGAATTATGTATTGTATTCTTATCTGCATTTATTATTCAAAATTCAATATTTAATTTTTTTTATAAATAAATCTTTATCTAACTATTGAATTATTTTGAATGATTCTTATTGAAAACTAAATATTATTACATTTTAGATAAGCCTAAAACTTATACTGTAGATATTATTCATAATTGTATTACACATAATATGATTGACAACGATAAAAAAAGTCGTTTTCATGCTAAAGCTGATTATTTTGAGTCTATTTTGAATAATTAAAGATAAATATGAAAATGTTTTACTCTTCAGTCAAAAGTGAGTATGCATTTTAGAATCTAATCAATAGTCAACTTTTATGATGATTCCCCTATGAGTTAAACTTTATTACTTCATATCATCAAATATAATAATATATTTGATATCAATATTTTAATAATCTATCCAAAAAAATTGAAATAATACAATTTTCAAACAAATTTTAAATAAAGTGCATCGCATTTGTTGAATATTATTTTATGTGAATTGTTAAAATTGAAATCAAGCTCCAGACTTGATTGTTAAACTAAAAAGACATTGCTGTTCAGAAAATGAGATTTTTAAAAAAATAATTATAAATATCTTTAAGTTCAATAATTTGGCTATTTATTCAAATCAATACCATATATTTTCCAGCAATTTTGTCTTCTTCGGTTTGAGTTTGGTTTGAAAATTTATTCATTGTATCGTCAGTACATTTTCTCACCTATTGACAAATTTATTTTCATCAATAAATGAAATTGAATTTTTTAGAAAGTAAGCATTTTTACAATATTAATTTTTAAAAAGATATTTTGAAAATTCAATGACAAAGTTTGAAAAGCAGATTATTTTAAAAGCATGTGAACATTCAATGCAGGAATTGATGCTCTTTTGCTCGATTCAATTTCATTTTACTTTATCAAATAATATTTTCCTCATTATTTTATACCTTTGGTTGAAATAATAGCAAAAACAAAGTTGATTGAAAGGCTCGTTATTATCCTTTACGCACTTTTCTATTACTTTTATAACTTCCTGAATATAAAGGTGAATATTTTTTAATCAAATCAGTTTTAAATAGCTTTTAGATATTTTCATTTTATACCGTATTCATTAAACTTTTTTCACATTTATTCACTTTATCTGCCAATTCAGTGTTCAAAGTTGTATTGCAGAGTACTTTTGACATGTCAAACATTATTTTCTCGGCATTTTCGTCTTCCGTTTTGTCGTTTTGACAATTAATGATAAATATATACCAAAATATGATCGTCGAAAATAATTTAAAAGAAAGCATTTTAAGCAAATTACTCGAAAATTTTTAATTTATTCAGATTTGATATTTATGGATTATAAATTCAAACTAGTATTATATATATGTGAGTTGTCGAGTGAAGTGATATTTGTACCAATTTATATTCATACTTAAATAGGTTGCATAAATTGAGTTACATTTAAATGAATACATATATGTTGAGCATTTGATTGTTAACATTATTGACATTTATAGATTCTAGAGAACCGATTATTTGAGCAGCTCTTTGAGGTAACAAAAGATCGTAATAACCCAATTATGTTTATACAGTTCGCTATTGATTGAAAAAATTTTGTACTGTATCGAGTTTTCTCTAAAACTCATAATTATTCTGTTTAATTCATTTTTACAAACATGAGAACAAAAAAGGCAAATTCAAACAGACAAGTATTTGAGTGAAACAAATAATTAATGATAGTTTGAGTTATGAAATCATTCAGTCAATAAATGCTTGAATAAAAACTACTGAATACATTACAACCCATATGTAAACTCCATGAATAAATTTATTATTATTATTATTATTATATAAGTTTTTTCAAATGATTGTTCAGTATATATGAGAATAAAGAAAAACTGAGTTTCTTAAAAACATATCTTTCATTGTGAGAACTGAATTGTTAGTCAAATGTATTGGAATTAACAAAATAACAAGAAAATGTTTGGAAGCTTTAATTTTTAGAATAGAGTAATTCTGTGCAAAGTTTATGAGCTTTTGACTTCAAAATGTACACTTTTGGAGAAAAAGTTATTTTTTAATTAAAAATATCAACAAAATCTTTGTAAAAAATTAATAAAGCTTGAAATAAGATTATTTATGATAATTTGAAAGCAAAATTTGTTAAATACGATTTATTTAATTGAATATTTAATATTTTCATTAATTATTGAACTATAATTCAAGGTTTGTCCATCAATAAGCTCTTAAAAGCTTATCCTTTCGCTAATGACGCGAATCGTATCATTATTTTCTGCAAAAAATGTATAACTTCTTTAAAAACTGAAGTGAAAATAAACAAACTTACGTAAAGTTCTAATAATTGAACTTTTTCTTCTTCGGTAAAATAATTTTCATTACGACATTGACTTAACTATAGAGAGAGATTTCAAAATTATTGATCATTTTTTGTTAATGTCAAATGTTTTTTAAAAATGCTTATTTTTAATGAAAATCATATTTGTTTAGATAATTGACGAAGAATTTGTAAATAATTATATTGAAATGTGAATTAAGAAAGTGTTGAATGATTACCATTATAGCTCTATATTCAGATGAATCAATTGAATACTTCCAAATAGTATAATCAAATTCACTCAAAGCTTTTATATTTAAAACAAACAACAGGATGAATACTGGTAATAATGCTACTAATAAAAAATTACAATTATTCTTCATTTGTTAACTTTAATTTCCCCTTAATATAAGAACTTATCAATTGTAAAGATAAAAATTTATTGAATAACTTTATAGCACAAAATTATTATAACAAAATTCAGATATTGATTCACCTTTAATTTACTGGATTCAGGTTTTGTCTCATTATTTACTATCTTTTCAACTCTAAATGTGTTTCGATATTATAATTAACAGAGTAGTGAAGGTTAACTCAATTTCGTTATAAAAATGATTATACAATACAATGTTTATCAAATATTTTGAAAATTTAAATCTGCGTAATATTAGCATAAATAACACAAATATAATTTCATAATCTCTTTTCACAACCCAATCAACATCATTTTTGTCAAATATTACTATCAATTCACACGTTAATAGCATTGGGTTGTTCGTAGGGTTGTTCGTAGGGTTGTTCGTAGGGTTGTTCGTAGGGTTGTTCGTAGGGTTGTTCGTAGGGTT
>JAQFXV010000395.1:0-23562 GCA_034694065.1 Camisia spinifer
TTTCAAGTTAAACTTTAAGAAAAAATACTCAAATAAACTTTTACTTAAACTCAAAATGGAAATAAATAAAATACTTTTACTCAAATATACTTTAATTGAATTTATCTAAAAATACTTAAACTCAAACTCAAATTTACTTTAATTGAGTATTTTTGAATAATTTAACTCAAACTCAAATAAACTAAAATTTCGTCACTCAAAAAGCACTGGTCCTCATCTGATAAAAATTGAAGTGAACTCATTAACAAATCAGACATTCGTAACAAAACAAGAAAAAGTTAGACACAAATTAAAATGTTTAAAGACTTTTTTTCAAACTTGAACGAGATTTCATGGGAAAGTTTTTGTTTTTCTAGATTAAAGAATTACATTCTATTCAATGACATTAAAGAATTTTGGATAGAAATCATTTGTGAAAAAAAATCCATTCCAAATACTCAGTATATATTTGAAAAAAACATTTTCAGAAACTTTGATGAATTTTTTAATCGTCTGATATTTATCACATTTTAATCTGATTCAGATTATTTTCGTACTTTGAATTAGATTCAGGTCATTAATCTTTGTAAACAAATTAAATTGCTACTAATTATGCGTTGAGAGCACAGATATTAAAAATTAATTTTTAGAATTTTCTGCATCAAAAAAAACCATAAATTGATCATTTCCTGTATTAATGTTAACAATAAAATTGAAAGCATTCAAGAACTTCAAGAGATTCGATTTATATATAATTTTAGTATTGAAATTATGAGTCAGAAAAGATTTTAAAAATTTGAATGTAAACTATTTTTACCTGACATTTAATAAGAGAAATATAGAACTTATTATTTAACATGTTTTCAGTCAGTTTTAGATCAAATATATTATTTATTCATTTAAAGGTCAAATATGTTATTCAAGTGAATTGTATTACAAATAAAATATTTGATCATGAATTTTAATTCTATTGAACAGTTTTTCATTAAAAATTATGATTACATAATAGACATTTAAAAAAAATAGGAACAGATAAACAATTCGCTTTAAAATCGAATTATTCTAGATTTTGAAATTAAAGCCTATTTAAAAGTGCCGAAACAGATGATAAAAATGCTAGTTCTGGATGGATAGGCATCACTGCTTCTTTCTTTATGTTTAGCAAACTTATGATTCAGAACAAAGTAACCCAATTTTTTCCGTAAACATTCAATGAGGCGTTTTTTGTACGAGTATTTGGTGATATTCTTATCACAATAACTTATTTCAAAGATTTTTTCACTGTCATAGAGAACTAATTTGTGGCAAAACTGTCCCAAATCTTTAGTATTTGAAGATCAAAATATTGTCATAAAATTGGTTATGACTTCTACTATTATCACTTTTATTTCAATAAAATATTACGAAATTTATTATTCTATTTGAAGTGTGTGAATTTAACTTCATACTATCAAACTTTAAAAAAGCACCAATGGATTTGAATATTTTCATTTTTGCTTTTATAGGTAAGTAAACTCTTTTTTAAAGTTTAAAATTTTATTATGGATAAATTAATATCAATTGAATCATGGATAATTTTTGATACAATTTTTTGCCTTTACTCAATTTTTATTTAAGAGTTTGCACTAACTCAAGCTCATTAATAAAATATTTCAGCATTCCTTTTGATACTTAACAAAGCTCAGAAAATAGCATTTTATTCATATAAAAGTTAAGTAACATTTTGCTTTTGCTAATTTCCAATCAAAACTCGAAACTTGTATTTTTCTCCAACGAAACAATCGAAATAAAATTAATATATGATTTTCGATAGATAATGAGTTTTAGATTAAAGAGAACTACTAGATCTGTTACGAATTCAAATATAAATGAATAAAATTTTTAATGAATTTGAGAAATTTCAAATTGATTCAAATGAGACCTCACACTGTTTTCTAAGCTTTTGAATTATTAAAATTTAATACTTTTATCATACGAATAAACTTATGAATATAACCAACTCATTGAAGAGTTTTTATTTATTTAAAGGAGTTTCTCCATTAATATCGACAACTAAAGCAAACTTTGCTTTTGAGGTAGTTTTCATTATCAAATTAATTGAGATGACCTCCAAATTATTATATCTTTTGAATATTTTTATTATTTCCAAAAATTAAAGAACGAACCAATTATATATGACCCATACGCATCATTTTTCGCTTCGTCCGAATTGGATCCGTTTGCAGTTCGAAATTATGCGAATGAAATTATGAATAATGGAAACAATAATTATGAGAAAATGCCTACAAATTATCAAAGAAATAAATATGATGGTAAGCCAGGTTATTACAAAGCGTCTAAATCAGAATTATCGCATTTAAAGAGGTTCCCAAACTTTAAAATGCAATCAGAATTCAATATTCCAATTAAAATACAGTCAAAAAGAAAATATCAGAAAATGCGAATACCGGCGCATAAATTTAATAATGATAAAAACAAAATGCGATCAATCAGAGCGAAACATTTTGAAGACGTGCACTTTAAAGAGCAGTTTCCACTTAAAACAAATCTGTTTAATCAAAAGCTGTCATCAAATTATAAAGATAGTTATCTTAAGAAACACTATCCACATAAACCTCTGTTTGATGAACAGTCAATACATAGCGAAAGAACAAATCGATTGATTCCGTCTAATTTTCGTGAGAGACCATCAACTCGTGAAATTGACTTAAGCGGTGAAATAAGTATTAGTTCTGATGACGAACCAAAACAAAATATCAGACATAAACAAAATAAATTTCACTATTTATCTCCTCCTCGTAAATACGATGCTTATTCGCCTCAAAATTATCATTCGAAAGAAAAAAGCATTGAAAGACCAGGACTTTATGAAATAGAGCCCCCAAAAAATTTGCATACAAATAGACCGCGAATTGTTGTTCAAAATATTGAAGTTCCTCATCAAACGTTACTAGAAATCGCTGATATATCCGGTCCTAAATATGATAATGACTATAAATCTAATGTATTCAATGATTTTTACCATAATTCGAGACCCAAATCATCAGATAATGGAATATTTAATAACTTAAGTAATGGTGTGACAGCTGTTCGACAAGTCGGAGCTTCGATGAGTTTCAAACCGAATGTTCGTAATAACGAAGTTATGGGTAAAGTATTTAATGAACCATTAGGTTCAGTAATTAAAAGTAGAGAAGTAAGAAAACCTGAACACCATAAAAAGTATACCAATACGAAAGTATTAGATTCGGACGCGTTCTCGTTCCCAATAAAGCCCTATACAAATGATGGAATAAAGAATTTTAATTCGAATCCCATTCAAGTGTTTACAAATGAAAGAAAGCCATTTAATAGCTATAATCAAAAAAGTGATCACTTTGACAATGCGAGTCCACACCAACAGCCTTTCAATGATAATGACTCTAAAAATAATAAAATAGTTGATGTGAAAAGTGATTTCGTGTCAAATGATGACAAATATGAAAGAGACTCTGAAGATCATGAAGACGACAGAGAAATCTTCAGTGAATACAATAGAGATCAATCGCAGAAACAATCACATCAGACACAACATTTAGGCTCAAATCCAACCCAAAGAAGACAACCACAACATTCTAAAGAAAATTCCCCACAAGATTCATTGTCATCACACGAAAGTGATGGCGAGAAATTAGATGAAGAAGATTCTGAAGAATGGTCGTCTTCAGGAATACCAGGAGAACCGGGAAAGGACTATCCGCTTCTTTCAAGAGTTCCTTTGAAGTCAGAATTTTCTTGTGCGGGTAAACCTCCAGGTTTTTATGCAGATATCAGCCAAAAATGTCAGGTAATCTATTTTTTTTACTTAACTGTCTCTATTGCATGTCTATGCAGTCTCTCATTATTTTCTTCATATTATACAAATAATTATTTAATTAATTCAATCGAAGTTTGATTTATATTATATCAAACGATTTTATACAAAATCGATTAAACTTGAATTGTTATAAGTTTGAGATAAACCTAAAAATTCCTGGAAATTCTTTTATATAGGTTTACCATCAATGTTCATCACAAGTACAACAGAAATTTTTGTGTCCAAACGGAACTCTCTTTAACCAAGGTATCATTTAAGGTATCATTTTCTACTTTTATAGAAAAAAGATTACTCAACTTTAATCTGCTGATAGTAGTCAGTATGATTACTAGTTATTTGAATTAATAAAATTAACTAATTATCGCAATATTTAAAACCTGCATTGATTTTTTAAAAAAATTAGAGTCATTGGTATGTGAATGGTGGTATAACACACAATGTGAAAATAGCGATAAACTTTATCACAAAAATGCTCAATTGTATCAAACAAATAATAACAATCAAAATAATAATGAGAATCATAACAACATTAATGAACCAACAAATTCGTGGAATCATAAAAGAATTATTAATAATAATAATGATTATATTGAAAATGAAAAAATGAATCCTAATTACGAGACAAATGAAGGCAAAAGCGATTCAAATGACTATAAAACTATAAGAGAACAATATTCGACACCTGATAACGATGATTATGATCATAACGAGGATGAGGTTAATGTTGATCTTTCGAACGAAGAAATGTCAGAATCAAGAGTTAAATTATTAAAAACTGAATTTACAAATAAATTATCATCAAATTTAAATTCAATTAACAAAACGAAATCTCAATAATAGGACGAAATTCAAGAGTTTGTTCAAGATTTGAGATTCTAAACTTTTGACTGAATAATGAAACTGTTGAAAAGTATAACCAGCAGTAAGGTTGGGTACGTGGGCGGAGACTTTTGGGTGCCTCAGAAAAACTTGTGAAATTCTTAAGTTGTTGTGATTTTTGAATTCAAAATTTTATGATAGAGTTTATGGCCAAAAATGACTTTCAGAATTTTTTCCTGCCAAAGTTTTAATTTGATTTTCTTCAAACTTTGCACAAATGAAGAACTCTATTGTACTCTAATTTTAAAAAATTGTCAGCTTGCTTTAAGATCTCGAATTTGGTAGAAAATTATTCAAATTATCATTCAATTGGCAACCAATACATCTAAATAATCCATTAAGAGATAATATTCGAGCGAATGCTTTTTGTGACTTCTTTGTCCAGTTTATCGAGTTTTGAAACTTGTGATTTTTAGCTTTCGGGAATATTTTTCGAATCCGTTAATTCAAACCTGAATATGAAAACTTTTTTAATCATATATGCCTGAGATCTCATATTGAAGCTACAGTTGATTACAATTCAGAAAATTTATTTTCATCGTTATAACTCTTTTTTGTTGAAGAACAGATATTATATAAAGTTTAAATATGACATTTTCAAAGTAAATTATTTTCGAAACCATGCGTATATAGTGTTTGTTAATTTAAATAAATTTTCCACCAATTTACAGATCTCGGAGCGCTGAAATTTTTTAAAAATTAGCGTACAATAGAGTTCTTCATTTGTGCAGAGTTTGAAGAAAATAAAATGAAGCCTTTTAGGGGAAAACTATTGAAAGCATTTGGCCATAGATTCCATCATAAAAATTTTAACTGAAAAATCACGAATAATTAACCCAATGACTTAAATATTTTTATTATTTTTCTAATAACTCAAAGAGATGGGTAAATTTTGAAGCACCTAAAACGTAGAGTCTACGAACTCACCCAATCGCCGGTTCTCCTTTCCATTAATTATCAAATTTTATAAATAATCTGAAACGAGAGAATAAGTAACTTCAGCAAATGTTTTAATCATTGTCTGTGAAATAATGCCGTTTTGAATTAAAAATTTTGAATTAAAAAATTATTTGTCTCAGAATTTAAATATATTAAAACTGAGTCCTATTATTCTGAGTAAAATTATTTTTGGTTTTTTTGGTCAAGAGTTTGAACGGTAGCAAAATAATATATTTCTTAATTGACATTAAAGTTAGAATCTTACAATAAATGACTGAAAGCGTATAGAATTTGTTCAATAACATCTAATGTAATACTGACATTCGTTAATTAAGTTGATTTTCAAATGATTTGCACTAATAAGCATTGACAATAAGAAACTAAATAAGCACTTATTTTAAGCTTTAGATTGGGTAACAATAAGAGCTACAAAGTAGTCAATATTTTGAGTTACTTTTGTTCAAAATTATGGTGAGATTTTGATTAACTGGTTTAAATAAAAAATCCTAAAATAATACTTTGTTTGAATGATAGATTTTCTATTAAAAGACTTTAAACTTACATAACTTGATGAACAAGAAAATAAGAAATTGAATTTGGAATCTAATTTAATAGTATTTGTCTCATCATATTTGAAGTACGAATAATCGTATGATTTCTTATCATTAAATAAACTCATCACAAGTTTGAGAAGTTAATTTAAAATTTATAAAGCAATCTTATTTGCTAAATCACAAAAGTAAATGCAAAATTTTTGGAAATTCTAGAGTAATTTGTTTCGATTTAATTTTCAATTTATCATTTAACTATCATTTGGTTGAAGCCACATATGTTGCCTCAGACTCAAAGATTTGTCAACTTATTTTAAAAGTCGATTTCAACCATAAAAATTAAATCCTCGATTTTTGTTTTATGTTTAAAGCAAATAATTTTTAATTACGAAATGGGCATAAAATGTTTAATACTTTTAATGAACGTTTGAATATTTGTAACTCAACAGAAATGCATTAAATTTGAATCTTTTAATGTGATTCACTTGAATAAATTTAACTTTTATTATTTAAATATAATTGATCATGTATAAAGATATAATAATTCTCAAAATTTTAATCCCGATTCTCTGTTGCATTTAAGGCTTTGAATTAAATTCATAATATAAATAATGTTATTTAACAATTTTAAAAATTTATTTTCTAATTTTTGTACATAAGGATCTTTTTTATTATTAAATATCAATACAACAAATAAAATAAATTATTTTAACCAATAACAGATAAGTATAACCGAAAGTAAGCGTCGTTTATTATAAATTAAGTTGTTATCCATTATGTCCTTTGTTATGATGGGCACGAAAACCATACTTAGGATGGGACTCATAATGAACAACCTGAAAAAGAAGTTAAACACCCTTGAATTGCATTATTAATTGAACAAGCTCATTATTTTGAATAAAAGTTTCTCTTGGCCATCATTCAATTTCTCATTGAAAACTCAAATAAGTATAATTAATGTTTATACAGAAATAATGCATAAAAAAGTTAACAACAATAGAGGTAAAAATAAATATTAATAAAGAAATAAGATCTGTCTTTGATTTATTCACTCTCATTATTTTCAAAACAAAGCCTAAAGATGAGGAACGATTAAATTTTCACTAATCTTTGATTTGGGTCTAAATGTAAAGTAATTCAAACTAATCAAAAATATATAAAAAATAATTTGTGTTCCACTAAAATTTCAATATTATAGTCAATATATAGGAAAAATTCTATAATATTGTAGACTTTAGTTTACAAATCATGAAAGATTAATTCTATTGAACGCTTCAACGAAACGAATAAATTTGAATATTTTAAATATTAAATATTGCTTACGTGTAGTTTTCCGTGTGGGTCACGGAATGAATAATGTCCTTTGACATGTCCGGGACCGTGACTTACTTCATGGCGAGATTGAGGGTTATAGTGATCTCCAGTATTGTAACCAAAACGGTAACTATAAGGATGACCCAAACCCTATCAAAAAATCAACAAATATTACTTAAACTTCAATACTATCAATAATTTTATTCAAAATTTTAATCTTTCAAAGTTTAGTATCAATAATTAGAATATAAACTTTGTTAAAATATAAATACCTGTTCGTGATATTGGGTTCGATATCCGTGACCACCACCGCAATCAACTTTTTGGATGGAATGTGACAAATAAAGCAATAAAAATGACAATAAAAGCTAAAGGAAAGAGAATATGCTGTCACATAAATTGGAAAACTATTCTTAACTCACAAGCCTTACATATTTCATTTTGTTCATGACTTCAAATAAATTATAACTTAGCAATATTTACAAAATAAATAGTATTTATAATAATCGAAATGAAAAATACCATCAGTTACAGTATTTAACTAGACTTAAAAGTAAAGATAAATTCATATTAATATAAGAAGGGTTTTTGAATTGAATAACTTCTATCGACTCCTTTGACTTGTATGTGAATTCTTTTCTGAATCACTTTTACTTTAAACATTAAATTTCAAAGATATATAACTAATTACAACTCAACTACAATTCAACAACAATTTAACTTCAACCACAAATTACAAGTCATCGCAAACAACTTTAATCAAGTATTTTAAAACTAATTCAAGATTTATTTGTCAAACAATGCGGACGTACAATAGTATCAATTCAGTTAATAGTACTTTTGGTACCAACAGTTTTATTATGTTAAATGTCAAAAAACAGGTCAACTGCGTCCCAAAAAATCAAACAGATGGTCTGTGACTAACTTTCTTGCCTTTCTTTCTAGTTTCTTTGCCTCATTACTGCTTGAAGTACTACGATTAGCACAAAAAATTGTCGACACTTTGTAGCTCATTATTTGTCATATTAATATCCAATCATTTCTTAATAAGTAATATAATGGTTCACATATTTATTTGATGATCACTATATCTTTTAAAACATAATCTTCTAATGTATTACTTGAAAATTTATTTAAATGGAGCGTAAAATGTATTGATAACAAAATAAAAGCATTAAAATTATCGAAATTGTGAAGAAATTATTTATTATGACCAATAAAGTTATCAGAGATATAGAACAGTAATTGAATTGCTTTAAAAAAGTAAATTACTTTTTTTTACTCAAGATGAAAAAAGAGGTGATTTATTTTTCAACTGAATTTTTAAATAGTAATTTTAGATTTTTCAATAATTTTTTATGAAATTTCTCAAATTTGAAGAATATTCATAGTTTACATGTCTTTTAATTTCAAACAGTATTGTAATTACTATACAAAGAGCTTATTGTAAAAAACAAAAGAATATATTATACGTTCTCATTAATGACTAAAAATGTTTTTGGAAGCAAACATAACCTTTCAATGAAATTTGATGAAATTTTTTGTGGATAAATCATATTTTGGGAAAAATATTTTTACAGAAGAAAATCAATCTATTCTGCCATTGAAAAGTGATGAGTTATCATCTCTACAAAATAATTAATTCATCACTTTTCAAAATATTATTCTCAAAAATGTGATTTATCCACAAAAATGTTCATTAAACCTTAGTTTAAGTTTGCATCTAAAAACAGTGTCAGTTATTAATGAGAAAAGTGTACTTCTGTCGTTATAAAAGAAAAGTCTTAAACAAAATAGTATTTAAATAATAGATTTTCTAAAGTTCTAAAAAAAACTTTTATTTGCATAAAAATAGGCTAAAGTTATAAGAGCTGTGGTGAAAGACTTTTTCTAATCTTAAAAATATTAGAATCTATTCTGTATATATCAAAAGAAACCCTTTAAAAATGTTGAAGATCGTTATTGAAAGCAAAAATTTTAAAAATCAAAATCAATTAGTTTTTGGAATTGATTTTTAAGAATAAGCCAGAAATGGTTTAATGATCTCAACGATTAAAACAATCTCAAACATTGAACAATAAAACAAATTTTTTTATGTTTGCTTTTATTTTAGTAAATTTTTCATATGAGATGTATTGAATTCATTTTTGCGAAGTATTATTTTTAATTATCAGCACTTCATTGTCCGAATGAAGTGAGGTCTTATACTTACAGCTTAGAAAAATTGAATTGTAACCTGTTATAGAATCGAAAATTAATGGACCGTTTGTTTATTCAAAAATAAAAACGAGATGGCGTTCAATAAAACGGTATTGGTATACTTCATCGTCTATTTACTGTTGCTATCCTCGTTGCTAAGGTGCACACATTTATAATTAAAGTGTTTTTAATTATGATTTATCAGTTATTAAATTTGAAAAGTGTTTCAAATAGAGCCTAGCGCGCTCCGAGCGCAATTCGGCTTCACCTAATCTAACTAACCTAACCTTTAAAGTGGAATTTCATAATAAAAGAGTTAGTGTATTATGGGCTTAAGTAGCGCCATAAGGTGGGATAGAGGGTCAAATGTACCAATAAAACTTATTTATAATATTTTTGTGCTAATAATAACCCACAGCAACGGCCGGGAAGTCATTAATAGACCAATCATTGAATAGTAAACATCTTTTTAAATATTTGAAATGTTTCTCAAAATGTATTTAAATAATAAGCCGGTTTTTGAATTAAATATTAAACTTTAATAAAATTAATGTTGATATAAGTCCTTAATCGTGATATTTTAGTATAATTTTTTTGAATTTTTGATAATAATGTTAAATAAAATGAAATAAATAAATAAATCGTAAATTAAAGTTAAATTAAAGTTAAAATGAATGTAAGAATTCCTCAATTGTTTAGTGATATAACAATTGAATATTATTTACGCGATGGAAGTCTTTCTAATCGTATTGTTATTAATGAAGCCATACTTTCATTGGGAAGAAATCAATTCAAAGACGTTATCATTAAAATAGATGAACAAAAAAGTGGTAAAGAAAGGAATCGATTTGTTTTACGTAATAATAAAGAGAATTATAAACTGAACACAAAGTTCTCAAAAGAGGGAAAATCGAGTTTAACTTTAAATGATTTAAATGTAAGAATTTTTATCTCAAACTGTGCTTCAAATGAATTGTCATTATTTTTGAAATGTTTTGCACTTAAATGTAATTATTATCATAATATCAATAATAAAATATCAAATAATGAAGATATGAGAGAAAGACTGATAACAGTCAAGAGATCACTATTTGAATCAATCAGTCCTTTAAGTGATAAAGACTTTAAAAGAAATGCTTTAAACCATTCAAATAAAGTTAATATTATTTCAAAAACTAATGAATCGCCAAAATCTTCAAAATCTGTTTCAAATCTTAAGAAACGAAAACTTATTGAAAATAATTGTGTAAATAATGAAAACTATAATACGAAAAAAATGATCAATAGTTTGATTCCATCGCCTGTCAGACAAATAAAAGTATTAAATATAAACCAATTGACAGAACAACAGAAACGTGTAATGAGTGCTGTTCTTAACGGAAAGAATATATTCTTTACTGGAAGTGCAGGAACAGGAAAATCATATTTACTTAAGTTTATAATTTCAAGACTACCGCCAGAAACAACTTTTGTGACCGCAAGCACTGGAATCGCTGCCTCTCGTCAGTAAAAGTTCCTTATTTTTAATTAATAAACTTTTCTCATAGTTTTTCCCCTAATTTTATAGACATAAATGGTATTACTTTACATTATTTCGTGGGTTTGACTAATGATTTAATTGTTAATAAAGTTAGTGCTGAGGAATGTGCTCAAAAAATAATATCTAATAATTCAAAGCTAATGAAATGGAGAAAATGTAAGTGTCTTATTGTCGATGAAGTATCGATGGTTTGCGGAAATTATTTCAATCTAATTGAAAATGTGGCCAAAATTGTTAGATCTAATGATAAACCTTTTGGTGGCATTCAATTAGTCCTTTGCGGAGACTTTCTTCAGTTGCCGCCAATCACTAGAAAAGGTGAGAAAAAGAAATACTCATTTGAATGCGAGTCATGGGATAAATGTGTAAATTATTGTTTTGAATTAACACAAATCAAAAGACAAACTGATAAAAAGTTTATAGATGTGTTGCAATCACTTCGTATTGGAAAATGTGATCATTATATTAAAAATTTACTTTTAAAAACTGCTTCAAATGATGTCAATTGGAATGGTTTGACACCGACTCGACTCTATACACATCGTAATGATGTCAATACGATTAATAGCAATCAATTGAATAGTATTAATAGCAAATCAGTGTTTTTTGAGGCAGAAGACAGTGATAGTAAGTATTCATTTATGTTCGACAATATTTGTCCCACAATAAGAAAGTTTGAACTCAAAATTGGAGCCCAAATAATGCTCAATAAAAATATAGACATAAGTCGAGGACTTGTAAATGGATTGAACGGAAAGGTTATCAATTTTGAGAAACAAATGAATAATGTTTATTACCCTAAAATTCATTTCGCAAACGGATGTGAAACTGTTATAACCCCTCAAAAATGGATGATAAGAGTTTCGGCCGATAAATATGCGACGCGAAGACATCTTCCACTCCAACTCTCTTGGGCTCTATCTATACATAAATCTCAGGGAATGACTATTGATAATGGGCTCCAAATATCTTTAGCGAGAGTTTTTGAATGCGGACAAACATATGTCGCTTTATCTCGAGCTAAATCTCTGAATAATATAAAAATTATTGATTTTGATCCCAATAGTGTTATCGTTGATTCGGTTGCGCTCGAGTTCTACAATAATTTAAAATTTATTTAAATAATTGATCCAATAATTTAGTTATAATTAATCTACATTTCAATTATCAATATTTTTCTTTTTTTATCTTGAGTTTAAATAAATACTTTTGTAAATTAGATTCAAACAAATAATTTAATATATAGTCCGTAACCAACAATTGCTCAAAAAATACAAAATAATGAGTGAAAACTATAGTTTTCTCTAAATATCTTATTTCTTATTGAATTGAATTTTCAGTACTTCTAGTATTTCTATTACTTAGCATTATATGAATTCTCATTAAATTAAGAATTAATATGATAAATAAAATCTAATAATTAGTGGTTTGCAGAACGAGCTCTTCTATCACTTGAAGACTAAGTCAATTGGAATCGATTATAAGTTGAATCTCTTAAATATGTCAACTTTTATTTGAACTCAATTTAATGAGAATTCATATTCCAACAAAAAATTCAATCATTTAATATATGTTCACTCTATAAAGGGTTTCAATCCTTATGTAATCACTAAATAAGTATTTGTTTTTTGCTCATAAATTCATGTAAATTTATTTTCAAAATAAAAATTTTGTCAATTCAAACATTATTTTTTATAAAAGAAATCAAAAATTTCAATATAAACTAAAAATTTTCCAATAAACCAAAAATTGAATCTTTTTGAACCTATATTTCGATTCATCAATTTTCTGGCTAAAGAATCTTCTAATATTTTAAAGGTTTTATTCCTTTACTTCATTCAACTTATATGAAAAGGTAAAATAAATTGTTATGTGATATACAGGAAGTAAAAGTTCTTATTTTGAAATTTTTTATCGATTAAAATTATAAGACGTGTAAGTTTTAAATCTTTAGCTAAAAGCAAAGTAAATATTTGTTCAAAGTTTTTCTTAAAATAATATCCAAAGTCTTAAAATGTTTTCACTTCGAATATCACTTATTTTATGTGCTTTTATAGTAATTGCGCTTTTAATTGATGGAAATGTTTGCAGAGAACAAAGTACGAGACAATTAAATCAAAGCTCAGCACAAATAGCAATCGGAACAATATTCAGTATTGTTAACAAATCTCGAGAATGGATTACATTTATTCGTAATTTAATTATAGAATTTTTGTCTTCAATTTTCACTTTTTTCGGTAGTCCGGAGTCAGTGAGAAAGAGTACTCAACAAATTATGAATAAGACTTGGTCTGCTATTAAAGAAGAACTGCCAGAATATATTAGTGGTATTGTCAACAACTCAGAGCAACTCTTTCTTTTGGTCGATTCGATGTAAAACATTATAATTATCAAATAAAAGTTCAATATTTTAAATTACAATTATTATGTACTTGTATAACAACAAATAATAATTATTGTCAATTTAAATCAAATAAATATATTTTTCATCGATAAAGAACAATAAGTCACAAATATTGAAATGTTATGAATTTTGTTTTGATGAAAAAATATAAAATCTCAATATTAGATAAAATTTCACAAATTATATATATATTTAGAATCATTAAAATTCTATGAACTTTTATTGTTTCAAAAGAACTTTGAAATGAAAAATATTCTCAAACGCGTAATCAAAACGAAAGCTGAAAATAATAGATTGGGAAATAGAAGTTGAGTTCAAATTAAAATAAATTAAATGCTCATAAAATAATTTAATAACTTTTATTATTTAATATAACTTAAATGAAAGGCTTATCTTTTTCATTTTTGAGCCAACAATTATCTTATAATATAAATAAGGCTAATATTAAATTCCCAAAAGAAAGATTTTAATAATTATGATGTGATTCAAAATCGAAATAAGATTGAAATGAATAATATTGATAAAATGTGAATAAAATCTAAATGAAAATGTTTCGAGTAAAAGATGACTGAAGAATATTAAGCTTCAACGATATAGATGTAGATAAAGCTTAAGTTTTTGTTGAATAGTTAAAGCAAACATTTGCTCAAATCATTTAATGCTTGTATTCTTACGACCCTTTAGACGAGGTTTTTGATCCTTTCTCTTAGCAGTCAGTTATCTTCCGTCAACAAACTGGTCGATACTTACAGAGTACAGTACACCTCATTTCATTCATATAGTACTCGTAAGTCTAGTACTATTACTAATATTATAATCGATCCAAACCCTGGAAATACTATTCTAAGATTGTGTGTCAACGATGAGAATGCGTTTAGTGGCAAACTATGAATGGCGGTAACAAAAACAGAAATCAATAGAGTTGTCATAGAGATGGCCCAATGAATTCCAACTTCCCTGAAAGATAACGGAATATTGCTTTGAAGTAAATCGACCTCAGCTTACCTTTCGATCCATTCGCTTACTATATTTTGGATGTTATGCAATACTTTTTATGTTATCACGGCTTATAAGATAATATGTCTCATAATTCGGTCTAAATTCAAATTTGCTCATTAAATAATAAGTTAGCAAATTGTGTTAATACTCATTATTTCAAATTTGCAATCATTAGTTTTGTTGCATTTAATCTAATTCGAAATTCTTCCAAAAAATGTAAGTATTTTTGTATGTATTGTAAGTTAAATAAATGAATATTTCAAAACTTAAACTCAATGAAAAGTTTTTGCCTTTTTTATTTAACCTGATTGACCATTAATGCTTCGATTGGAGTCATTCCAATTATATTACCTGCTTATTAATTCCAGAATCCACTTCCGGATTCTCGTTTCTATGCTTTGCAATGAGAGAATGTTTGCTTTTAATTTTGTTAATATAGACTTAATTCTGAAATATATTTTTGATTATTCTAATTTGCAGTTCATATTGAATTCAGATCAAATCAAGTGTAAGAATAAGTTATAATTTAGTTTTGATCATTGAATGGTGATTCAAAATATTAAATGTTCAAAATCGGCTCAATTTTTAATTTAAAGCAGACGTTGCAGTAATATTGAAATTAAGATAAATAAAATTAGTAATGAAGTATATTCTCATGAGTTTATACGTTTATAGGCTGACAGCTCTCATGAGACTCAAGGTATTTGTTATAAGAAGGGCATGTACTCTATGTTATAGGCACTGACTTATAAGATGTATAAGATGTAGGTCATCGTACTCTACTCTCCAATGCATTCAACTATCTATATATCATTGCTTCCCTTTCGCAAAAGATAATTGGGTCGCATCACAAAATCCGATAATTTAGAAATTTTATGATTCATTGAATAAATTTGAAGAATTAATAATTTTATTCCATTACAAGCATCGGTTTAGGAATAATGCACATTCTGTTTAAATGTATAACTTTATACCTGTCTAACCGATGCAAAAATTGGATATTCAACATAAATGAAATTGGGGTCATACAAGACGTTCTCGGATTACTTTTAGTATCGCTATCGACTGTATTGCAAACATGGAATTCAATTATTCACATATCAAATAAAATTTTAAAATTATTTCAATAATTCAAACAAATGTTTTCGAAATACTTAGCATCAACTGTTTGATAAATCAATTTATGTTTCGCTAAATTATTTATATCTATTACAAATGATGCAAATGCTCGAGCATATTAGTGCTCTATCGCGAGCGCGAGCCCTGAGCGACTTGATTTATTTGAGCATAAGCTCGAGCACCAAAATTTCTCCGTACATTATATCTTATTACTGCCATAATTTGAAATGATGTGTAATTTTTTCTCTAATATATTCGACAATTTAGTAGAATAAGAATTTTAATGATATATTTATTCTTAAAATTCTTAAAAGTAAAATAAGATTATATGCCGGAACAAAGTAACGATTATCGAGTAGTAATTTTTGGAGGAGCTGGTGTTGGAAAGTCGAGTCTTGTCACCCGATTTATAAAAGGTATTTAAATTTAGAATGTTTTTTATTTGAGAGATTATTTCTAATTTTACACTTTAATTAATTTTCAATCACAAAATGTAACACATTTTTCATCAATTGAGAAATTTTTCTCATTGAGGAGAAAAGAATGATTGAAATATTCTTCAAAACAATAATTCAGTTATACATTTATAGTAGTCCTATATCTTAGTTAAAAAATAAATTTTCAAAATTTTTTTCTGTATTATTCTATATAACATTCTATTGAATAATGAGAAATATGCTAAAATATTAGAGATATTGATTTAATTAACTTTTGGGCTTCAGGAACATTCCGTGATTCTTACATTCCAACTATTGAGGACACGTACAGACAAGTCATATCTTGCAATAGAAATGTTTGCACTTTACAAATCACAGATACAACTGGATCTCATCAATTTCCAGCCATGCAAAGACTCAATATCACTAAAGGGCACGCATTTTTTCTGGTCTATAGGTATAAACAATTCTCATTTCAACTTTCCTTTATTCAACATAATGTCAATCAAATTATATCTATTAAATCAGTATAACATCGAAGCAAAGTTTGGAAGAACTCATTCCTATTTATCGGCAAATAATTGAAGTGAAAGCTGGAGAAGAAAATATACCGATTCTGTTGGTGGCGAATAAATGTGATGATGACTCGACTCGTGAAGTAAGCAATGATTTTGCCATTGAGGTCATCGACAAAATAATGAAAAAATGCTCTTATATCGAAACATCGGCTAAAAATAATCGAAATGTTTACGAAGCCTTTCAGGTTAACTAAACTTAATTATATTATAGTTTCGAATTAGATTTTAGTGAAAAAGCATTAAAGTTTATTTGTTTGAGTTAATTGTTTGTATTTTATTAGGAATTGTTATCTTTGGATAAAAATCGGAACATTTCATTGAAAATGGATCTGAAAAAGTCGAGATCACAGCTTAGAAAAGAGAAATTGAAGGGTCACTGCTCTCTCATGTGAACAATTAATCACATTATGACTACTCTATGAGATATTCTTATTGATTAACATCATTATAGAGATTACAGTTAGAAGTTATGATGTTATGAATAGGAAATTCAGGCATAAAAATCAATAATCATTTGGATTCTTTTTAATGAAAATTTATTGTTCACTAAATCGATGTTTTCTATTAATTATTAGGACTAAAGTTTTATTTCTAAGCTTTTATACAAAGCTCGTTATTATAGGAATAAATGCTTTTTCGATTCAAATACTATAAGTATTTGATTTTAAAAATTTACACAATTTTCCTTTTTTAATATTTACAGTTTTACATAATTAGTGTTTTAAGGGTTGAGTTTCAGAAGTTTTATAAAACTTAATATCAAATAAAGCACATTATTGTATACGTTTAGATAAAATATATTCAATTTATAGTGTTATGAAATTAAATATTTGGTATCTATTTATGAAAAATGTGAAAGTTTTAAATGATTTAATTTTATGATGTATTGCACAGTAATTGTTATTAACTAATTGTTATTTCAACTAAATTTGTTGTAATTATACATTAAATAAAAACTCCAACAAGTTTTAGTGAAAATATAAAGTTATGTAAATTAAACTATTCTTCATATAAACCATTCAAAAGATCAAAAACAATGACGAAATGCTTAACAATTGGTACAAAAATTGAACGAAACCATTACTGCCATCTAATTATTTTTGATTAACTAAAACCAATCTTAAACTTTTAAAAAATTATTGTTTTATATCTTTCTACCTCTCTTTGAATAAATATTTATATAACTACTACATCAGTGATTGTCAACTCATTTTGACTTTAAAGTCAATAAACTATTAAAACTGCAACCGATGGACAGCAGATTAGAATAAAATAGAAAATTCTTTTTTTCAACGATATTTAGTTTAAATGAAGTTTTCGTTTCTCAATTTTTTCGTAGAAACCAATAAAAATCTGAATCTGTTCTTTTGCTTGAGATTTGCGAACAGTTCAGTTAAATAAAAGACATGACACGACAGACCTCGGAATTGATTTTCGCTCTGAAATTCACTTCGAGTTAGGCTGAAAGTGAAAATGTTTGAATTCCTGAATTTTTTTATTCATTTGATTAAGTTTAAGTTATTTTGACTGCAGAACAGATTGAATTTATTGAAATTGATTCCAGAGAAAAATATTTCATTAGTTATACATTTATTTTATTACTTCAAAAGAATAGAAACAGTTTCACCCATTCAATTCATTATTAAATAATTATCCGATTAATTCTCAATTTTCAATGGGAAACATTCTCTCATCTATTGAACTAATGTTCTCATAATTTTCTCAGAAATCAGAAATTAATTGATAGAGAAGTTAAAAAAAATAATATTAGACTTCAGCACAAGTTATGAAAACTCAATTAGCATTTAATAAATGATGAGTCAATTAAAACTACTCAATAAAAACTAAACCCTATTCTACGCGCATATTATAAACATAGTATTGATTATAAAAATTCATATAATTCATTATTTTTTATAAAATAAGAAAAAATTAAATTATAAAAAGCGAATAAAGATAAATCCAGATGTTATAAACTTCAGCAAATCTTTTCAGTTTATGATTTGCATAAGTTTTGAATTTATTGTTTTTTCATCAGATCTATCTATAATATGTAACTTATAAAATTCATAAAAATACGAATATGGTATTAAATTATAAATAAGGAATTGTTTTTCATTTACGAGAGAAGTGTTTTTTTTTAACTTTTCACAATTAATTTGAATTTTAATACCAATATGAATACTGAGTGATTGAATTCAGGTTAGTTTAGGTTAGGTCAGGTCAGGTTAGGTTAGGTTAGGTTAGGTTAGGTCAGGTTAGGTTAGGTTAGGTTAGGTTAGGTCAGGTCAGGTTAGGTTAGGTTAGGTTAGGTTAGGTCAGGTTAGGTTAGGTTAGGTTAGGTTAGGTTAGGTTAGGTCAGGTTAGGTTAGGTTAGGTTAGGTTAGGTTAGGTTAGGTTAGATTTTTTCAACACTTCTAAAAACTATCATCTGACAAATTTCTGGATTTTGAAATTATTGGTTTCAACTTTCTGGGTTTTAAAATTCTGGATTTTGACAGTAATTAGTTTATTTTAACCATCATAACTTTGATTATAACCAGAGTGTTAATCCTAACCGGAAAACTTTCAAACAAAGAATCGAATTTGAAAATTAATTCATTTTCTAATTGATAAATTTTTGATTTATTTTCGAAAATTTTCCATTAAACTTAATGTCGCTTTTGTGATTAATTCTTTCAATAGAGTTTTTGTCATTGGTAAAATCCCTTCATTATTTGAAGTGCATTCAGCTATTCAAAGAACAATTAATTTATCAAATCTTTCATATAGTTGTTATTTACAAAGCATTACAACTAAATGTGTAAATGTATAAAAGTCAATAAGATCCCAATGAATTCAAAGAATTTCAACACAACTCATTAAAAATACAAATCAATCAATAATAAGACACTTCATAAAATTATTTTTGTTATTTTTCATTCACGGCATTGAAAAAAATTCCGACTTTATGTTTATGACAGTTTATGAAAGTTTTTATGACATAAAACACATTAGATTACTTCAAATGCTCGATTAATATATTTTTCCTAACGATTGAGCTTTATATCAAAAACTTAATTGACTTAAATTCGTGACTTTTCTCAGAATTGTAAAAAAAGTTTTTGAATCAATAATTCTATTAATTTTTCTGTTTACGAATATAATAGATATGAATCTATAATCATGTATTGAAAATAGAAGTACACCTATTTTTAACAATTAATAAACTATTGGGGCTCAATATAGTTATATCATTTAAAAACAAATAATAAAAGTTATCATAAACTTCAAATTCAGTTAAAATGGTAAAAAAAAACGAAATTTATTTAGTAATTAATAAGTATTATTTTGATTCGATAAATGAATAATTGGCAAACAAATTAATAATCGCAATCATAGATGACATGGCATAAGACAGGCATAACTTAAGCGACAGTTCAAACTATTTTTTAGAATAAACTGGATATGATGATAATGCAAGGTTTTCTCATATTTTCATAGAATTTAATTGATTGTCTATCAAAGGAATAAGCGAATTAAGTATTTGTTTTGATGACTTATTAACAGTTTGACAGAAAAGTTATTATTCGTTCGAATGAAGGAGAAATTCAAAATTATATATTAATAAATATTATGCGAATAATATATCAAATAATATGTACGTGATAGCTTTTTTCACAAAAATTATAATCAAGAATTAAAGAATAGTTATGCAAACATAATATTCAAATTAAATTGTTTAGGCATGAATTTTAAAATTCCTAAATACAAAGTATTCTGTTGTAAATCATGTCTGAGTTGAGAAAATTTCAATAAGTTTTACTATATCTTTGTGCTTTTAAACAAAACAAATTTATAGAATTATTTTCATTTTAGGAGCTAATAAAATAAAAACAAAAGGCAGACTGATTTGTTATAGTTGAATGCTAAATCATCATAATATTTACTAATATTTATATCAATTTGAGAAAAAATTAAAGTTGATTTGATGTGTAATAGACTGCCTCTCATTTTAATTGTATAGCAAAAAAATATTGAACTCAAGTTATTTTTCAAGTTTTCATTTAGTTTTACTCGATTTCTAGTCATATATAAGAAAGGGGGTGAGGGTTGTTGAAAGCTCAAAAACGGGACCCCCTAAGATTTCTGAAGAAATTTGTTTGTTTGAATACAATTTTTGATAAAAATTAAGAAAAATAAGAAATTTTATAGATTTCAGAAAATATTATCTTATAAAAACGTTGAATTTTGACCCCCTGGACTCTCGCTGTCTACACCCTTTAAAATTGACCTTTCTTATGTACGATTTTTAGTCGAATCAAACCATAAATAGATTGATTTATGCAATAGCTAATTTTTTCAATTAAATTTCGAACTATTTTGATAAGTGTGAAAAATGCAAAACATTTTGAAGCTAGTCTTCAAAGAATTGATCCAAATGTGTATTACAGGATGAAAACACTTCAAAGCTGACTAACATAAAAGAAGTTCTCAACTACATTGTCCTCACCTGTTCATTATGTTCGCTGGTGGCTCTCGTTATTTCATTGATCATTTTTATCTGTTTCAAGTATTGATATATTGTATAATATTATTTCAACTAAATTATTGAAAACTATCGTCGAATTTATTTTTTATTACAGATCACTGCAATGCTCTCGTATTCGTGTCCATAAGAATTTGTGCATTGCTTTGTTAATGAACTGTTGTTTATTGATTATTATGTCATCGCCTGTGGTTGTAAATAATGGATCTTTGCCTCAAATTGTGAGTAAAAAAGTTAAAAATACTGATGAATAATAAATACTTCGAATAATTCCTTCCACTTATTATTTATTATACTCTTAAATTCAAATTAGAATTTTGTCAAAATAAAAATGCTCTTTTATTATATCTTGAAATATTGTCACTATAGGTGAATGATAAATAGAGAGGTCCCGGAATTTCCATATATTCGTAAAAGTAGCGGAAATGAAATCTGATATCATGAATAAGTCCTTAGATGTAAACTATAGTTCGTTTGATAGTTCATTTAATAACAATTTTGTCGCATTTTATTTTTTAAATTATTAAATCCACTGAATTGTGATAATTAGATTGAAAATTAGGTGTCAAGTTATATTAATATCGTGAATGAATAATTGCAATCGTGTCATCACTAATTTCAATCAATTAATCGGAGTTTTCAAAATAGTTTTTATTCTTAATGACAGTAATAATATTTGTTCCGTGAGTCAGTTCAATCATATTATAATTAAATTTAATTTTTCTCATCAGTTTTTCTGATTAGGTTTAAATATTGAGTAAGATTACTAAATAATTATTAAATGACTAACATTGTTAGAATCGGCAAAATTAAAGGGAATTAAACACTTATTTAATCGATGTTAAAATCAAATGGAGTGTAAAAATAACTCACTAAAGGATAGAATTGGCAAATTTTGATATATTTTCAGTCTTAGTAATTGAATAGAAAGATAATCGAAATAGTGTTTAATTGAGAACATTTATGTTTATGTTTAGTTTCTAATATAAAAACATGTGCGTTATCTCAAAATCCTTAGATTTAAAGCTTTGCATCCATGAAATCAAAGTAAAACTTAATTTTTAGTCATTATATTTCGAGCAAAAAATTTTCAGTCATCATAATTTATTTAACTCTTGAGTTTGTTAGCATTGGAACGAATTCATGAAAATAGCTCACAAGAACATAACTCATGAGTACATATGAAGTTTTTGTTCAAAATCTGCAGTAATTTTTGATTTTTTTTCTGTTTTCTTACTTTAAAATCATGTTCATCACAACTGTTCAAAAATTTGATAAATTGTATAAAACACTACAGATATGTTTCCTTTGACTTTTCAAACTCTGTTTTTCGGATCATAAGTAATCCTTGGGGAGAAAATTTTAATATAATGGCTAATTGGAGTCATATTATACAATTCAGGCGAACCAAACAAACTTTTACTGTTATTTAACTCCACTTTAATGAGATTCCACATACATAAGCATGTACTCTCTTCGAGCATACATGGCAAGAATAAACAGTTTTTTGACCTTACCACCTCCACCCACCCCACCCCACCCCAACCCTGTGAAAAATTCCATTGACCGTTATTGCTATGCGATATCCAAATAGATGACAAAAATCATTAATCCAAGAATACAATTAATTATATCAATTACTTAATATGCTTCAATTGATATCTAAGTCAATGACAAAAGACTATAGATTAGTGATTCAATAAATAGAATTTGAATTAAATGATGAAAAAAATTTTGTACTGAATCTGCAATACTTAGCAATTCGTATGTGAGAGTAATAAAGATTCTCTTTGAAATCTTTCTAAATTATTCGAGTGATATTTTTGGAATTCCTTATAAGGCATGTAATCAAAAATTTAAATAATGACCATCAAAGCGCTGAAGATTGAAACAACTGATTGGTGAGTTGTTTTTTTGGTTGTTTTGATGGCATCCAATCATTACAAAATTCGAAATTTCATGAATTATCAATTATTATTATTGCATAATTACTGGATAGTTATGTTATAACTAGTGCATTGAAATATATTGATTTATTATGGTCGAAATATTGAATATAATATTGACTAAAAAGGGTTCAAATATTGACTTAATATTTGTTATAAAACAGTTGAAAAAACAGTATTATAAAAATATTTATTTATGTCGAATATTGCTGCATAAATATTTGAGTAAAAGTATTTTATTTACTTCCATTTTGAGTTTAAGTAAAAGTTTATTTGAGTATTTTTTCTTAAAGT